>BQNB010129063.1:0-19179 GCA_026074375.1 Tanacetum coccineum
CGGTGCCAAAAACTTGATGTGTCGTTGTGTGGTGTATATTTTTATGATAGTTCAAGTTTTAAATTTATATTTTGCCGACTTAACCAAAAACAACACTTTAACAGGCTGTGTACCTGGTCGGTGGTAGATTCGTGGTAAGTAGGGTGTCGAACACTTGAAGCGATGTTAAATCTCTCAATTTATTTATATTTTGGTTATTTAATCTATGTTAATTCTATCTAAGTCAAACCTATGCTAATATTAAGTTAGTTTTAGTCCTAATTATAATAGGTAAAAGGGGGGTTTCAACCTGAGAGACTGGCACGGGTTTGGTTTGTGACTACAATCAATTCAAGACACTTTAACCCACGCAAGCAAATTAACAGAAGATAAAAGAGCGGTCGAGCCTTATGATAGAAAATTATATTAGCCATCATTAATCTGATTAGAAGTTAGTTTGTTTATTCAATGCAATGATTACTTATCTCGAAGAGGCATATCATTCGTAGACTTAGGCGGGACTTTATCCTAAGACCTAGACATGTTAATTCTGTCACAATTAAAGCATCCACATAAAGCATCCTTATATATTGATTATAATTCATCTAGAGGATGACACCGTGTATGTCATACGAACCCTAGCTCATTAAGACTTTACCCACTTACTGCTTAACGATAAGTTGTGTTAGGTGGTAGTCCACAATCCAAACTATACCATTAATCAAAACTTATTAGTTATTACTAAGCCACTACCTTCTACGGTACAACCACTTCAATCAGGCAAGCAGGACGTTATTAGTGATCCTATTTGTTCCACCTATACGCATTACTATATGGAAAGCTATCCTAGACTCTTAGCCTACGCTCAAACAACACCGAAGTTGCAGCGCTTTAAATATGTATAACTAGACCCACTTGAATGATAGGTCGCATACTTAAGCACGTAAACAAGTATCATGCGATAAACATAATCAATAAATCAACGATAAATTAAGAAATCGAGATATAAACAAAACTAAACATTCAGATCTTCATAATAATGGCTAATACCCAAAGATATTAGCCTTAAAACATCATAATTAATACAATAGTAATTGTTTTAGCCAAGGTAAACTAATCGAGTTAACGAATGATACCAAAAACTGAACGATTACAAAAGTATAAGAAATTACACGTTGTCTTCTATGGATTGGAATGCGTTGCAAGACCTCTTCTGCTCTTTTTCTCCTCTGAAAATTGGCTTTTGTGGTTTAGTTATCGAGAATATGATTTAGCACACTTAAAACTCGTTTTTGAGTTTTCTATTTATACTGTCTGGAAGTCGGTTCGATACGGCGTATTGGAGTTTCTTAGAGTAGGGACCATGTTTGATATCTTCGAGAATCTTCACATACTATATCTTTAATATGGCATATTGATCTTCTTTCCTTTTGTGGTCTTTGGTGAGTGCAGACACGGATACACCGTGTCTTCCTTGATGGATACGGCGTATTGGTTGTCAGAATCATTAATCTTCAAAATATCTTCATTTAAGCTCCAGAATGCGCGCCTTTTGCTAATATTCACCAAGTACTCTGTAATTACTGCAATTCTTAAATATAAACGATTAAGTAACAATTCTTTGCAATAATTATACAAAATGGGTTAAATACATGGGATAAATGATGCTATAAAATAGACGTTATTTGATGTCATCAAATATCTCCCCACTTGAATCCTACTTGTCCTCAAGTAGCCTTTAGAAATTTACAAAAATGTATCCTTAAGGATATTTTCTGTTAAAGCATTTATTTGATCTACTACAAGTACACAACCAAACACCTCATGAAATAAGAAGATGAAAACACTCAAATCACTCAACTAATCTACGTGGTAACTTGTAACTAATTCGCTCAATTGCTCAGTCGTGATGAGTATTTTATCATAAGCTTGGCAAGGATACATATATCTACCGCTAAAGCTAAGGAGTAACAAGTTTATATGGGTAAATATAGGTTTGTATGATAAGGCTTAGGGTACATTACTCTAACTAATCTTTATAGATACCAATATTCTAGGAGGGGGACAAAGACCACACATACACACCCGTAATGACAGGATAGACACATGAGACTGCTCACTCCCACCTCGAATAAGCTAAAGAGTAGGAATAGTAGAGTAATATAGGGTATGGATTTTCTAACTTTCACCAATAGTAATAAACCAACAAGGCAGCTAAGACATACATACATGGCCATAACGACGGAATAAACATGCACGCTCGATCACATCCCCATTCGCGTAAAACCCATGGTTAATGATTAGGAAAGGGAAATAAATTGTTGTTAAATAAAAATTACAAAACAAATAGATTAAGTCTAAAATACAAGTTGCTAGACACTTTTTCCCGACCTTTACCATGATAAAGACACAACTATTTACAACGTCTTGATCATAGATCAAAAACAACAACCTAAGTTGGCGTTCCCATAACGTTCAACTTCCCAATCATCCCATACTTTACATACTTTACAAGGCAAGTGGCGATATCTTCCATTTTATACAATACTTTACATCATCGGTTTGTATAAACGAATAATCGATCCTTCGTGTAATTCCTTCGGTAGTTATGAAACGATTATCTTCAAACTTTCCTTCTCTTTTCTGTTGCGATTTTTCTAGTTTTTTTGATTTTTTTTCATAACACTATAGTACGAAACTTGGTGTAGTCTCACCATCTTCACGATCATAATAATTCTGGATAATTCCTTCGATAATTCTTCATTCTTCGGACGTACCATTAATTGTGATGATAGTAAAAATACATGAGTTTTGACTATGATATACATTCCCATTTACGATGTGCAAATTTCTTCCAACCGTACCAAAATACACACAAGACTCGGGAAATACAAACTTTACACTTTAAGCAACTATCAACTATAAAATAAACTTAATCTAACAGGGTAGGCTAAGGTGAAAAGGTGTAACGAAACAAATAATTGGTGTAGTTCTTAAAGGATTGGCTCTACGAGTTGTTCTAGGGGTATCTTACTCTTAAAGTGAGAGTAAACAAAGGGTTTATATGGGGGTTAACTAACCAATGTAGTTAGTTAATAAGCAGCATGTAAAGGCGATTTGGGTGTAATCCTAAAATTTACCATTTTAAACAAGTTACTCCATCTAAATCCATAATATTATTACTGCGGTCTCGAATAGATATACCAAGCCAAGTTCTAAAATCTACTACATCACCGGCACACTCATATTTTTGTAGAATTTGGGTAAACATTTGGTAACGGATAAGGTTAAATCCTCACAATATCTAACAAGGGTTATTGTATGCGGTTTATGTATCAAGTAATTTTACAAAAGTATGCTTGTAATTTTTTTAAATTTGAGCATAATTTAAGCATTTTAGTGTGAAAATTATGACACGTAAACATTCTAATTCCATCCCCCCAATTGAATTATACAACGTCCTCATTGTATAGATAAAACAATAAATATGAGAATTAAAAAGAATTAAAATGAGAAACTCCCCTGATATTTGCTTGGTAGATTCTCCATGTTGAGTTTATTAGCAAGATTGTGTTGAACAACCTCCTTGAAGTTTCAAGACTCCAACACTTCAAGATCTCTAGATTTTTAAATTCTCTACCAATATTCGTCGATATTTCTTTCAAGAGGTCTTGTATAAAATATAGGAAAACGTGTATTCCTATCTTGGTACCTACGGTTAATTTAAACTAAACTAAACAAACTAAATACGGGTCAGTTTTGGTGAATACGCCGTATCATGTGCATGAATACGCCGTATTGCCAGAACTGACAATAATATTTTTAAAGTACATAAAAAAATAAAGACTGATAACGTCTAGACAATCAATACGTCGTATGGTATGGAGCGGATACGCCGTATTGATGTCTAGGAAGACATACTCGATAAAATTAAATAACAATTCGGGTTGTCTCCTGGGAAACACTTTTGTTTATAGTGAAGTCTTTAAGTTAGACTTTTCTTCAGTTTCACGTCACACCATTCTCGAATTCTATAACCTCATCATCCTCTTTGTCAATGTTACCTCCGTAATATTTCTTTAATCGTTGTCCATTGACCTTGAAGCTAAACTTGTCTTTGTCAGTGATTTCTATAGCCCCGTGTGGATACACCATTTTAACAATGTTAGGACCGCTCCATTTCGATTTAAGTTTTCCAGGGTACATCTTCAGACAAGAATTATAAAGTAGCACCTTGTCGCCTACCTTAAAATCTTTATCACCACGAAGTCTAGAATCATGCCATTTCTTGGTCCGTTATTTGTAAATTCTAGTATTCTCATAAGCACCATCTCTTAATTCGGCTAACTCATTAAGCTGCATAAGACGACTTTCGCTAGCAAGCATTAAATCCATATTATATTGTTTTAATGCCAAACGTGCCTTATGCTCGATCTCCACAGGTAAATGGCATGCTTTCCCATAAACTAGTCTAAAAGGTATACATCATGTGGGTGTTTTGTAGGCCGTCCTATATGCCCATAATGCATCGTTAAGTTTTTTCAACCAATCGTTAGGATTGTACCCCACTAATCTTTCTATAATACGCTTAATAGCCCTGTTAGTAACTTCAGTTTGTCCATTAGATTGAGGATGATACGCCATGGATAATTTGTGAGTCACACCATATCTTTGTAAAGCTTTTTTAAGCTGGGAATTACAAAAATGTGTCCCTCTATCACTAATCAAAGCTTTAGGAACTCTGAACCTAACAAATAAACTTCTTAAAAACTTAACCACTACACACGCATCATTCGTAGGTAATGCTTGAGCTTCTACCCATTTTGACACATAATCTACAGCTACTAATATGTATTTATTACCTCTAGATTGGGGAAATAGTCCCATAAAATCTAATCCCCAAACATCAAAGACTTCGCATACCTGAATGTTATTTTGAGGCATTTCGTTCCTTGAAGATATGTTTCCTAATCTTTGACATGCATCACATCATCTTACGTACTCATTAGCATCCTTAAAGATACTAGGCCAATAAAATCCAGACTCATAAACCTTCTTTGCTGTAACATTAGCACTATGATGCCCACCAGTAGGTCCCGAATGACAATGTGCCAGAATTTCAAGGGTTCACTCCCAGCGATACATCTTCTCATTATATTATCCTTGCACAGTTTAAATGCATAAGATTCCTCCCAGAATTAAGTCTTGACTTGCGAGAAAAACCTCTTTCTTTTTTTGAAGGTCCAATTTGGGGAAACAACCTTTCCAACAATATAATTAACTAAATCCGCATATCATGGTTCATCGTTATTAGACTTGGATTTCAGCGCCATTAAATGCTCGTCGAAGAATTTATCAGCAATTTCCTTCTCAGTTAACACCTCCATATGCGGATTCTCTAACCTAGATGAGTGATCTGCGGCCAAGTCTTCTGCTTCCTTATGTTTCTCCAATACTTGACAAGGGATAGTGAAACTTGTTGGGTCTTTTTCTTTTAATGGCAGTTCGTTGAGCAAGACAGTTGAGCACCTTTTGTTCATTGTCTCTGTACAAGCTTCTCAAGTCTGGATTTATTTGTCAGTAAACTCTTCAGATATTTAGTGTATTTTGGTATTTGCACTAGGGCTTCGATAAACGGAATATTAATATCGAGTTGTTTTATATTCTCTAAAAAATTTCATTGCAGTGCTTTTTTTTTGTCACCCGGTTTGGGAAAGGAACAAATGATTGTTGTGGTTTTACCAATGGTTGAGTAGTCCTTTCACAAATACTTGAAGATTTATTTTCCACACCACCATCATGCGGTTTTTCCTGCATATCTTGTTCAAAACTGGGAGGTTCGTTCTTGTCGAATCCAGTTTCATTAATTTTTTACTATGACTGACTTCAGATGTCATCTTTCCTCCCCTGGTTGTCACTCCTTTGACTTTGTTTTTTAGAATCAAAACATTACTCATAACCTTTGACAATTTATTCACCTCGATCGTCAGCTCACTCAATAGGTTGCTTTGTTCTTTTAACAAAAGCTTGTTGGTGGTTCTAAACTCTTTAATAAATATTTCCATCTCCTCATGCTCATGTTTTCCTTCATCAATGAATTTATCCAATATTTCTTCAATAGTCAGCCTCCTTGTCGGGTAATTGAACAGGTAAGGAGGCACCCCGAAAAGGGAACATGAAAAAAAGACATAATTTAAAGTAAAACTATTCTAGAAAACTAAACGAAAAAACTAACAAAAACTGCTGTTGTATCAGACAGTCGATACGTTGTATTCAGTAAACTGGATACGCCGTATCGATGTTTGTTATCGAATACGCTGTATTCACAAAAAATGGATACGCCGTATCGATAACTGACAGCAGACAGTAGAAAAACAAAACTAAATTTATACCAAAAAAATACCAATAAAAACAAGAAATTAAACAATCGCACTCCTTGGCAGCGGCGCCAAAAACATGATGTGTCGTTGTGTGGTGTTTATTTATGATAGTTCAAGTTTTAAATTTATATTTTGCCGACTGAACCAAAAACAACACTTTAACGGGCAGTGTTCCCGGTCGGTGGTAGATTCGTGGTAAGTATGGTGTCGAACACTTGAAGCGAGGTTAAATCTCTCAATTTATTTATATTTTGGTTATCTAATCTATGTTAATTCTAATCTAAGTCAAACCTATGCTAATCCTATGTTATTTCTAGTCCTAATTCTAACAGGTAAAAGGGAGGTTTCAACCTGAGAGACTGGCACGGGTTTGGTTGGTGACTACAATCAATTCAATACACTTTAACCCACGCAAGCAAATTAACAGAAGATAAAAGAGCGGTCGAGCCTTATGATAGAAAACTATACTAGCCATCATTAATCTGATTAGAAGTTGGTTTGTTTATTCAGTGCAATGATTACTTATCTCGAAGAGGCATATCATTCTTAGACTTAGGCGAGACTTCATCCTAGGACCTAGACACGTTAATTATGTCACAATTAAAGCATCCGCATAAAGCATCCTTATATATTGATTATAATTCATCTAGAGGATGACACCGTGTATGTCATACGAACCCTAGCTCATTGAGGCTTTACCCACTTACTACTTAACGGTAACTTGTGTTAGGTGGCAGTCTACAATCCAAACTATACCATTGATCAGAACTTATTAGTTAGTACTAAGCCACTACCTTCTACGGTACAACCAGTTCAATCAGGCAAGCATGACGTTATTAGTGATCCAATTTGTTCCACCTATACGCATTACTATATAGAGAGCTATCCCGGACTCTTAGCCTACGCAAACAAACACCGAAAGTTTACAGCGTTTAAATATGTAGAACTAAGAACCAGTGAATGATAGGTCGCATACTTAGCACGTAACAAGTATCATGCGTTAAACATAATCAATAAAATCAACGATAAATTAAGAACAACGATAAATTAAGAAATTGAGATATAAACAAAACCAAACATTCAGATCTTCATAATAATGGCTAATACCCGAAGGTATTAGCCTTCAAACATCATAATTAATACAAGAGTAATTGTTTTAGCCAAGGTAAACTAACCAAGTTAACGAATGATACCAAAAACTGAACGATTACAAAAGTATAAGAAATTACACATTGTCTTCTATGGATTGGAATGCGTTGCAAGACCTCTTCTGCTCTTTTTCTCCTTAGGTATCGAGAATATGATTTAGCACACTTAAAACTCGTTTTTGAGTTTTCTATTTTTACTGTCTGGAAGTCGGTTCGATACGGCGTATCCAATGGGTTGGATACGGTGTATTGGAGTTTCTTGGAGTAGGGACCACGTTTGATATCTTCCAGAATCTTTCCATACTATATCTTTAATACGGCGTATTGATCTTCTCTTGATACGGCGTATTGATCATCTTTCCTTTGTGGTCTTTGGTGAGTTCAGGCACGGATACGCCGTATCTTCCTTGAAGGATACGGCGTATTGGTTGTCAGAATCATTAATCTTCAAAATATCTTCATTTAAGCTCCAGAATGCGCGCCTTTTGCTAATATTCACCAAGTACTCCGTAATTACTGCAATTCTCAAATATAAACGATTAAGTAACAATTCTTTGCAATAATTATACAAAATGGGTTAAATACATGGGATAGATGATGCTATAAAATAAATGTTATTTGAAGTCATCAAATATCCTTTTGGTGTCATTAACATAACAGATGTCATTCTAGAGAGTATTTTTACACATTTTTAATTTTCATTAACAAACGTTTATTTATATTTTATGATCTTTTCATGTTTTGTCGATGACAATCATAAATTCATCGAAAGTAGAAAATAAAGTTTATTCATTTTAAACTAATAGTTTCCTAACTCGATTATCATCATTATACATTCATTTGCATGATATATTTTGCATCATACATCATTACCACTTTGCAAACTCGTCTTTCGCCAAAACATACATGATATATTTTCTACAAACCAACTTAGTCATTTTGGTTAAAATATATTCACTTTTGTTTTTCAAATAATATAAACACTTAGTAATTTTAATAAAAGTTCCTTTTAAACAATATCACACTCCTGTGAGCTAGAAAAATCATTTTTGAAACTGGTTACATCATAGGTGACATCACACAATCTAAAATTCAGATTGTGTGTCAGGCAGCCGGTTCCATCACCTTACACTGGCCGGTTCCATCTGGTAGAGGGAACCAGACAGAACTAGGCTACAGGACAGCCGGTTCCATTAGGTTGTACTGGCCGGTTCTATTGGGAAGATGGAACCTGCAAAACCGTGCTACAGTACCAAATCTTGCCTATAAATACCAAGCCATTTTTTTTGTTTAAGCATCCATTCTTATACACTTTTTAGTTACATTCATCTAACTTCTGATCTCAGATCATGTTTTATATCATACTAGAGTTTTGGTGATTTTCTTAATAGGAGAAGATTAACCAATTTATGCATGCGAGATTAAGCTTCAAGGTTCGCTTTTTGCAAGTATATACCATCTCATGAAGATGTATCTACTAATATCGAGTCATCATTTCATTCATCATATTCATTCAAATCTATCATTGTAATGTGTCGAGAATGTATAGTAAAAAACTAGTTAGTAGAAAGTTAGGATTTCGATAGTATATTGTGGGGTTGGTTCTATGTTTGTTAGAACCTAGCTTTTAGATTGAGGGTCAGTGTTGTGGAGTTTTTCCTTCCATGATTAGGATACGGTATCTAGCTTAGTACCAAAGAAAGGGTAAGCGACGAGCGATTGGTTCTTCCGTAACAAGACTCGGTATTTAGCTTAGTACTAGATAAAGGGTAAGCAACGTTGTGAGGCTTCTCCGCCGATTGAAGGAGTTTGGTGTCTAGTTATTTCGAACTCTCGAGTAGGTGACTCAGGAAATGGAGTAGGGAAAGGAAGGTGACCTTGTATCCGTACGACTATAAATACTTGTGTCACATATCCTTTATGTTTGTGTTTGCATATCATGTTAAATTAATTGCTTATATATTTATTATCCTTAGATCTGCTAATTCCTCAAACAATCAACTAACAAGATTGAAACAAATTTTTAATTGGGAAAACTATTCAACCCCCCCCCCCCCTTTCTAGTTTTCTACAATTGGTATCAAGAACAGATTACCAAAGACTTTTATAATATATTGTATTTTAAATCTTTAAAAACTGATCAAATGAATTTCAAAAACTACAAAGAGGGATTTTTTTATATAGATATATTTGTATTGTGTCTTTTGTTCCTTAAGGAAGCTTGGTGGATCATCAAAAATGATCACGGATCTTTGACGTCATCTCCGGAATCTCATTACCTCAAAATATCACATCTTGAAAAGGTACATTTCTAACTCCTCAAATATATGTCTTATTATACAAGTATTGTAGTCAAAACATATAGCCAAATTTCAAAGTTGTAGTTGGACTTGAATTCGGATTTGGGCCTGTTTGGCCGGTTCCCTCTGGTTCCATTTAGAAATGGAATCGGCCTGCTTTAGCCGAGGGAACCGGACCAACAGTAAAGGATTCATAGCAAACATTTTCTTTTTGGCCACAACATCTTAGAATAATAAGACCATGTATAAAAATAAAAGCCTAAATTAAAATTAATTTTTCAAATAAAATGTATTTTTTTTATCTATCAATTTTTTTTATTATATTGTGGGCTTGGAACATATGTTGCAACATTCATAATCAACATTGGCTCAACTATTTGCTCATAAGCCCATGAGGATTCGATACCTTGCAAATCAGTCTTAAGCGTCACAAGGTACACATTCTGTGTATTATTTTCATTTATGCCTGTCGAATATATGTTATGTGTTTATAGATTAGTAAATCGTGTTATGGATTTATTATCTATTTGCTCTTGGGCTTATACTTAATTGCTTATTTGTGAGTATTATATTTGTACACTCGGTTTACCACACCTTACCCGTTTCTTCCATAAAATATTCTTGTCTAAACATTAATCTTCCAGGTCATGTTGTCTAAACGTAACACTTCGGGTATTAAGCTTCTTTATTTAAAATTCAAACCTATTCTCATGAACTCCCATAAAATCTAACGGCAATCTTATTTTTATATAAATTCGTCTTTTCCACTTTCACTCTCATCCATTTCAAAAATAAAACCATTCCATTTTCCCTCTCTCACAAATCTACCGATCATCATCATCCATGGAGATCCTCTTGGAAATTTTAAGCCCTGTCATGATAGTCATCATCATCTCACTCCTAATGCGTCTTTACCCAATGTTCAGGTTCTCGCATAGAGATTTGTTCTTTGTTTTAGCTTTTTACATTACCATTATATTTTATATCCTTTGTATTGCGTTAAGCATTGAAATGAAATATATGTGATGCTTTTTCCTTCATTATCGTGTGCTCATTATTTTCGTCACCGTCACTCGTTAACTCGCTTGAAAAATAAACTAGTTACAAAATAAATAAAACTAGTTATCTTTCAACCCTCAAAATATTACACTCATAATAATAAAACAAAAAAAAATATTTTCGTCCTTTGCCGGTTCCATTGGCTATAAAGGCCAGTTCCATCCTTGAGAAGGAACCGGGCATCTGACTGGACAAATACATCAATCTTCCTTTTTATCACTTCGCTGTTTTAAATTTTTGTCTTCATAAACCGCCATTGATGAAACCTTGCATCCATAACTATATTCTCGACAAAATCAACATCCAAAACGTGCAATCCATCTCATTGTATGTATTATCCCTAATCTATCTCTTTGATTTAAACCTAGATTAATTTTTTTTAAATTTAGGGCTTGTTAATTGTAAAACCTTCGTCATCGACGAATTTAATGAAATCATGTATCTAAGATAACATTAGTTAGGAATTGCATCTTGTCTTTCGTTAAAAAAACGGTTCATGCATATAAACTCGATGTCAAAAGATTTTTGAAAAAAAATCAAAGGGTAAATAATTGATATGGTTTGACATTGTTAATAACCGTAAAAACGAATCTTAACTGGTTTCCCAAAAGAAGGAGTATAAACACGTTTTATGTTTTGAACACTTATGATTCAACATTTCGAGTTTATTCGACCTATACGTTAAAAAAGTTAAAAATGGACATATAAACCGAAACCTTTTCGCTTGATTTATTTTTGGATTTATTTTCTCTAGGATCAAAATGCCAAAATCTATTCACGTCGACCACCAAGATACTGCGTACTACATTCCCAAATACCACAGAACCCTGGGCCTAAGCGACGTCAAAAAGGGAATTTACAAAAACCTTGAACGATGTTTCTTTCATGAAGGTCATGTTGTCTACCCCTCCTATCTAGATGACCAACCCAATCTTCGCCAAACTTTCTCAGAAATCAAATTCGATTGTCTTCTAGATATCAACTAACAAATTTCCCCGTGTTTGTCCTTCAATTTTACAAAAGTGTTCGTCTCATTCGAAATCTTGATGAAATGATCTCCATCGCCTTCATCATCAACAATTTTGAGATTTGTCTTCGACTCAAGGAATTTTCTCAAATCCTTAGTATTATGTGCAAAGGTGTATGCATGTTCTCGACTGAATGGTCCATTGCACCCATCCCTAATTGCATCGATCAAAATCCCAACTTCTACTTGCCTCCCGTTGAAGATCTTAAAGTTGTCCGTGACACCATCTTCTATGAAAGACCCCCTGGCAAAACCTAAAAAGTCAAAGGCCAATCTGTTACTCTCGATCGTTATCAAATGGTGATTTTCGAAGTCAAACTTGACTTCAAAAAGTGGGAAACCATTCTTAGCGAAAATGCCATAAGCCTCTCTGGAAATAAGGATCACCCAAATGCTTGTCTGTCATACATGCTTTATTGTCTCCCCATTCAAAAACCATTCAATCTATCTTATTACATTTCCAAAAGAATGGAGAGTGTAACCCAAAGCGACTTCATGGTGCTTCCTTATGGAATGCTCCTTACTCGACTCTATAGGCATGTTCACATCACCCATCCATATGCTATCTCGAATCTTTACAACCTTGTGGACCACGTCATGATCCCTCTCACTAAAGGCAAGACGCGTAAGATAATGATTGATGGGAAAAGGCCTCACCCTCAAACTCCTTTGAAATCATCTTCGTCACCCCCTCCCACTCAAAATCAAGAAGAAAATGATCCGGTGAACAACTACACCCTTGATTCAAGCGTCTACATGAACCAACTTCTACACATTCCCAGAAGAGAGTCTCCAGAATTCAAGCAAACAAAGGGGATGTTCAAGTGTTTTGGTTATTTTCCCTCCAATCTTGGAAAGAAGAAGTAAGGGTGTGCTAAATGGTGTGGGTGCTTTTTAAGGGTGTGTTTGGATTAAGCTACTTGGAACATGTACTTGTATGAATTATTTCTCTTCTCGCACTACTTGTGTTTGGATATTTGAATGTTGGTTTGTTAACTAAAATATTTAAATTTATGATCGGTTCTATGAGATTTGTGCTCTTTGATAGTTCTCTATTTCTAAAATTAATGAGCGTTTGGCATAATAGAAATTCATAGAATGTAAGCATTGAATCTTATCCATGAGTCTTAAGGATAGTCAAGTACTCCTATTTGATCACTAATATGAGTGTAAAATGGGCTTAGAATTCATTTGGAACATTGCTAGAATTTTTAAGAATTAAGGAACCTTGGCTGCAACAGCCGGTTCTATGTGCAGCAATGGCTGGTTCCATCTTGGAAATGGAACTATCCTTGGTGGTTCTACAGTGAGCACATTCTAGTTTTAATTAATTAACTTTTAGATCCAACTTCATAAATAGGCTAGTTGTACCTGTCTTAAGGTCCTCCAATGACTAGTTTTATCTTGTTTGACCTAAAAAGCACTTTAATGATTATATTTAGAGAAAAATTAGTAGAATTGGCATTTAATGTTTTGCATGCACTTAGGGTATAAGTTGAGACTTAGTTTGAGCTTGCTATCACCACCATAACACATCAAATAAACCGGAGAAAACCAGCCACTACCTCTGTCTTAATCCTTATAAAAAATGTGGCCTCAATTGCTTCATCATCCACCAAGAACCCTCCAAAAAAATTAGATAAAACAAATGTCATTGACATTTCCTCAAATGAGTCTTCAATAACTCAAAATAACAACCTCATTCCCACAACACTCAACACCACTCTTGCACTTTCCATCACACCTCCAGTAATTAGTGAAACACCCCCAACTCAACCCATTGAGGCTTCACCATTGGCTCCTAGATCCCTTGTGTTCTCAACTCCGCCAAGCTCACCTATTGATCCCCACCCCTACTTGACTTCTTTTGAAGACTTACCTCCTAGAAGCTCCAATCCTCTACCTCCACCACCTACTCAAGGGTTCAACCAAACACTCCCTCAACACATACCCATAGACTTTGAATCGTTCTTCCCACCAATCAACCTCTCTAGGAGAGGAAGTAGGATGAGTGCTCAACCCGAGCCACTCATGAGTAGGGTCAAGTTGTGAAAGAACTTGGGTAACTCCACAACTTCTCCCATCACTTAGAAGCTGCTATCTAAAATGTACAAAGTATGCAAGATGGTCTATTGTCTCCTTTCACCTCTATTTCTTCACAAATGCCACCCCTATCACCATCATTCCATTTCACCACCACCTCTACAACTCCTATACCACCTTTTAGACCAATACTCCCACCATCAAATACCTTTGTCCCTCTCGACTAATCCTTATGGATGGAAGGACCCTCATCACTTCCTCAACCACAAGAACACTCATGCCCCCATTGCCAATGTACCCAAACACGTATTTATGAGCTTCGAGATGAAACGAGGTTCATGCTAAATCACATCCTCGAGCGTCTCAACCACCTCACTAAATAAAAACCATGAATTGGTGATTGCAAGTTCAAATGACCCTAGGTGTTTTAAAGAATAGATTAGTTAGAACTAGATCATAATTTTAGTTTTCATTGATCATAATCTATGTATTTACTTGATGATTAGTTATGCTCTTGTAATCCTTAATGAAAATTGGGTCATGTTTGATTATTCATTTACTTGTTATTTGATCTTGGTTTAATTATGTTCCAATGCTTGGAAATGTGATTAACTTGCTGTTTGTTTTGGCATGTTTAGTATATTCTTTGAATAAATTACTTCCTGCCAAAAATGGGTCAAGCTGAATTTGGTACAAGTCAACCGGTTCCCTTCCCTCAGGAAGGTCGGTTCCATTTGACAAGGGAACCAGAAAGAATCGGCTGCACAGGATTGAATTTTTTTCATGAAACTTAGTCGTATCATTATACAGGTTTCTCCCTATCTATAGGAGTTTATCTCTTGATATTGATACATATTGCTAACTTGTGTCTTTGTAGCATTCTTGATTAATTTGGTTTCCTTGACGACCTCATTTAGGGGGAGCTTTAGTCAAGGGGGCATTGCATTTGATTCTTTACGAATCATCATTAGTTCTTGCATTCGTCGGTCCTACTCATATCCATCATTTTATAGCTTTGGATCTGATTCTTTACGAATCATCATACTCGTCGGTTCTACTCATATTTATTATCCTATTGCATTGCATTTGTTGGTTAGTCTTTCTTTGACGCTCTTTTTGTTTTGACAAAAAATGGGAGAAGGAAGTAAAAACTCCAATTTAAAACTTATAAATTTTATAGTTTACTTCGATAAATACTTGTGTCACATATCCTTTACTTTTGTGTTTGCATGTCACGTTAAATTAATTGCTTAACAATCAACTAACAAGATTGAAACAAATTTTTTATTGGTAAAACTATTCACCCCCTTCTAGTTTTCCAACAAAGGAAAAAGATAAAGGAGGTTGAGAGAGAGTGATTACAAAATGACCAAGACACGCACTAAATACCTCTAACTAAGGGGTATTTATACTTATTCTCTAAGCCTTTTATTTTTCCCTACTTTGACTATTTGTCTTACTTGGTCAACATTTACTTAAGTTTGAACAAGCTTGAATTATTACAATATAAATACAATTTCTAAATCTATTTATTGCAAGACTAAATCATTGTTAATAATTAACACTTTTTAATTCCTAACAGTCTCCCCCTAAGGGTTGATTATTACTGACGCCTCATCGTCGATAGAATTGGTCTTCCATTCACGAATGATTCCCATCTTCTTATTTTCTCACTATGTCTTAGACGCTTGGTTATTTCTCTTTCAAACGCTTTTATTATGTCAAGGTCTAATCCACGTGGTAGAGGAGCCTTCTTCAGAAACTCAGCTTCAATGATCTTTAGCTTTACTTCATTCAAAACTCTTTCCAGCTTAGCATTTGATGTGTTGTAGTGTAGGGTTATTTTTTTATATGATTCAAGTTTTAAATTTATATTTTGTCGACTCAACCAAAAACAACACTTTAACGGGCAGTGTACCCGATTGGTAGTAGTTTCGTGGTAAGTAAGGTGTCGATCAGTGAGAGCGAGGTTAAATCTATCAATTTAATTAATATCTTGGTTATCTAATCTATGTTAATTCTATTTTAATCCTATGTTAAACCTATGTGAGTCTAAATCTTAATTCTAATGGAAAAGGGGGTTTTCAGCCTGAGAGACTGGCACGGTTTGGTTGGTGACTAGAATCAATTCAAGAAACTGTTACCCATGTAAGCTAATTAACAAAAGATAAAAGAGTGGTCGAACCTTATATAAGAAAATTGTATTAACCATTATTAATCCGATTAGAATGTTGGTTTGTTTATTGAGTGCAATGATTTCTTCTCTCGAGGTGGCATATCATTTTTAAGACTTAGGCGTTACATCATCCTAAGACCTAGATACGTTAATTTCTTTCACAAGTAAAGCAATCCGCATTAAGCATCCATATTTGTGATTATAATCTATCTGAGGGATTTAAAGCTAACTGGTATATCTTGTTAACCCTAGCTCATAGGAACTTTATCCCACTTACGCTTAATAAGGAATCTCTATACACTAGTAGTCCACTTGTCCAACTATCCAATGGAATCATAACGTTATTTGTTGAATTATCTAGGTCACCTGCTAGTCAACACGATCAATAAACCATTGGCAATATCCAATTAACTAGTTAAGCCTGAAGCGTATCCTAGACACAGACTTAGAAGGACAATATTTGTGTAACTATTATTCTAGGTGTATAAATCACTATATAGAGAGCTATCCCGGACTCTAGATCTATTTGGTCTGCTTCACTAGATCCAATTGAATGATAGGTCGCATACAAAAGCACGTAAACAATTATAAATTGATAAACATAAACAAGCACTCAACGATAAATCAAGAAATCGAGATAAACAAATACCAAACATTCAAATCTTCATAATAATGGCTAAGACCCGAAGGTATTAGCCTTCAAACGTCATAATAAATACAAGAGTAATTATTTAGCCAAGGTAAACTAACCGAGTTAACGAATGATACCAAAAACTAAATGATTACTAAAGTATACGGAATTACAGGTTGTCTTCTATGGAATTGAATACGTTACTCGATCTCTTCTGCTTTTTTTCTCTTCTAAAAATTGACTTTTATGGTTTAGGTATCAAGAATATGATTTAGCACACTTAAAACTCGTTTTGAGTTTTCTATTTATAATGTCTGGAAGTCGGTTCAATACGGCATATCCAATGGGTTGGATACGGCGTATTGCTCTTTAATCTTCTGTGGTCTTTGGTGAGTGCAGGCACGGATACGCCGTATCTTCTTGATGTTAATGGCGTATTGGTCTTCAGAATAGTAATCTTCAAAATATCTTCATTTAAGCTCCAGAATGTGCGCCTTTTGCTATGTTTCACAAATTACTCCATAATTACTGCAATTCTCAAATATAAACGATTAAGTAACAATTCTTTGCAATAATTATACAAAATGGGTTAATAACATGAGATAAATGAAGCTATAAGATAGACGTTATTTGATGTCATCAGAAAGGGTATAGGCGGCGTTTGGATCTAATCTGAAGGCTGGGCATCAGGTTTGTTTGTTTTCTGAGGTTGATCATTGGTGAGGACTTCATTTGATTCAACTGGCTCGCCATGATTTGCTGCTAGAGGTTCTTCGGTATGAACGTTGGTGTCATCATTTTGAGTATCTTGAGTCGTAGTTTTTCCTCCTCTAGTAGTTACTCCTTTAACTTTACAATCTGTCATTGGGGTATTACTGATTACTTTTAACAATTCTTGTACCCCAAATCTGAGCATAATTAAGGAATTGTTTCTTTCTTTAAATAAAAGCTCGTTTGTTGTTTGGAAGTCACAGATGAATGCCCTCATCTCTTCGTGTTCACGTTTTCCTTCATCAATGAACTTGTATAACATTTCCTCCATCGTTAACTTTCTTTCAGGATTGGTAAAATGATATGGACGAAGTCCGGACGCTGCTCCTGAAAAGTAAGACATGATTCAAAGTAAAGCAATTCAAGGAAAATAGACTTGCAAAAATATATTAAACTTTTTCCAATACGCCGTATACAAATAATTGAATAGTCGTATTGCTGATCAGAACGAATACGCTGTATTAGACAGAAGGTTGGATACGTCGTATTCATTGGTCGTGGATACAATGTATTAAATTAAACAATTAAATATACAAGCAAACAATTAAACTAAATTACACTAATCTAATTAACATTACTCCTAATGGTTAGATCTAATCTAATAACAAAAATATAAAATAAAAATCAAGATTAATTTTCACTCCCTGGCAGTGGCGCCAAATACTTGATGTGTCGTTGTGTGGTGTATATTTTTATGATTCAAGTTTTAAATTTATATTTTGCCGACTTAACCAAAAACAACACTTTAACGGGTAGTGTACCCGGTCGGTGGTAGATTCGTGGTAAGTATGGTGTCGAACACTTGAAGCGAGGTTAAATCTCTCAATTTATTAATATTTTGGTTATCTAATCTAAGTTAATTCTAATCTAAGTCAAACCTACGCTAATCCTATGTTAGTTCTAATCCTAATTCTAACGGGTAAAAGGGGGGTTTCAGCCTGAGAGACTAGCACGAGTTTGGTGGTGACTACAATCAATTCAAGATACTTTAACCCACACAAGCAAATTAACAGAATATAAAAGAGCGGTCAAGCCTTATAATAAAAAACTGTATTAGCCATCATTAATCCGATTAGAAGTTGGTTTGTTTATTCAGTGCAATGATTACTTATCTCGAAGAGGCATATCATTCTTAGACTTAGTCGGGACTTTATCCTAAGACCTAGACACATTAATTATGTCACAATTAAAGCATCCGCATAAAGCACCCTAATATATTGATTATAATTCATCTAGAGGACGACACAGTGTATGTCGAACGAACCCTAGCTCATAGAGACTTTACCCACTTACTGCTTAACGGTAACTTGTGTTAGGTGGTAGTCCACAATTACCAATGACCAGAACGTTATTAGTTAGTACTAAGCCATCACCTTCTACGATACAACTAGTTCAATCAGGCAAGCATGATGTTATTAGTGATCCTATTTGTTCCACAAATACGTATTACTATATGGAGAGCTATCCCAAACTCTTAGCCTACGCCCAAACAACACCGAAGTTGCAGCGCATTAAATATGTAGGACTAGACCCAGTTGAATGATAGGTCGCATATTTAAGCACGTAAACAAGTATCATGTGAAAAACATAATCAATAATACGAGGATAAATTAAGCAATCGAGATATAAACAAAACCAAATATTCAGATCTTCATAATAATGGCT
>BQNB010129064.1:0-19179 GCA_026074375.1 Tanacetum coccineum
ATACCATAAAAGCAAGTAGCACATAACATACAATAGTCACGTATAGCCTATGCATCATTTAAATCACATTATCACAGTAATTAAAACATTTCAAAACCTCTTTGCATCATTTTCACCCCTAAGAAAACATAAGAAAAAGGGGCTATGAAACTCACCTGATGCTTAGCTTCCCAAAAGATTCCAACAAAATCTTCACAAACACTTCACGGACAATCTAAACAATTAAGCACACAATAAGCTACCATCAATTAGAAATTCAACCTAATATGATGTAACCTCAACTATGATGGATATCTAAGCTATCTACCATAGATCTATACTTGATTTAAACCTTTTCCAAGTCCTACACATGCCATTTACACTTCAATGCTACACTTTATATTTTCTGGTTTTGAGCAGAATTTTATACTCACTTACGCATCCTAAATGCACCACTTAAACACTCCCATAATTCAAACCAAAATTCACCATGCTACTTATATGCCTTATGAACCTCTCATAGCTCTCCCAAAGCCATTACTCTTTTACAAATACCCTTTAAAAATTCATTAATCCAAAGTGTCCAAAATTTATCCAGAATCTGACCTTCTAAATGTATGACATTAGATAACCAATCTAGACCTCATTATAGCTTTAAAAAAAATTCAGGGGTCACACACAATATATGAACTAACTTCCACGTGATTTAAAGCCTCTAACTAGATGTCTAAGTATTTTTAGAAACATCAAAACCAAAACTGAAATTCATCACTGTTTTACACACTAATTTTGTAACGACGAGGGCAACTTTTATGGAAAGTAGACTCTCTGAGGTTATCTCCAGTATGTTATAAATTATTTATTTGATCTTTTATGATTGAGTTATGACATCTACAAGACTGACCAAAATTCTGCAGTGAATTAAACAACTACTTCGAGCGATCTAGACCTAAATACACGATCAAATCTCGCAACCAATTAAACTAATGATCAAACAATTATTATAACATCATAATCTTTCAGAAACTTAAGAACCTGATTTATAATCCTAATTTAAAACCCTAATCCATCATGTTTAGATTACCAGAATTGAAAATTTATAACTAGGATTAAACAAAGATTAGAAAAATACCTTAAAAGAAAAACCCTAACTTTTTTCTTCTTTTTCTTCTCTTGGTTCGGTCGACAGGTACTAGGGGTGAGGGTTTGGGATTAGTTTTGTATTTATAGCCCACATGGAATATCCTAGATAATTACCAATTGCAATTTGTTTCCAAATCAAACTCTTTTTTTTTTTTCTCCTTTTTATTTAAATTGGCCGGCCCTTTTTTTTATTTTATTTATTTATTTATTACATATTTATTTGTATTTCCTTAAATTTTTATAAAAACCTTAACTAATTTGACTATACCTTTTTGCATAAACGAAATTCATTAGATTTTTAAAATAACTTTTTAACCTTTCGTTTTCCACTAAATTTTCCTAAAATAGAAATTTTACATTTTTCTTAACTTACCACCTAAAATCTAAACCTATCTTAAATTACTAACACAAAATACGTATACGTAAAAATACTTACACATTTAACACGAAAATGCTCAAATCTCATAAATCATTTCCTTGTCACTCAAAAATGAACGAAATGAACTCAACTAATTTCACCATCAATCCAATCTCATTGAGATGATCACACTCAATAGATTGATTACCAATCCCACATAAACATATATAAACACACATAAACACATAAAATCACATAAACTATACATTGCAACAGGCACATAAGTCAATACTAACGGTTTGACTAACATGCCCAAGTCACGGTTGTCACATAATATATACTCACTTTATGAATACTCGTACAAAATTATCTTATTGTACAAGTGTTCGTCTTTACTCCCGCAAAATCCTCATTTTCTTCCCAAAATCCCATTTCAAACTCATATCAATCCAAACTCGTTATCTCACACCGTTAACCCGTTACAAAAACCATCGTCTTATTATTAAGACTTTATCTCGTTATTAAAGTTTTATCTCATATTATGGTTGTGTGGTAATTACACGAAAACGACTCAAAACACTTGTAAGTGCGACGATCAATACAAAACACCCCAAACACCTCAAATGCGATGAACGATACAATCACCAAAATACACCCGTGAAATCAATGGCGAAAAAAAGAAAGAGTAATATACTCAAAAGCTAAATTAAATAATCCACATTTCCGTAGATCCATACGATAAATAATATACACACCACACACACACACACACACATATATATATATATATATATATATATATATATATAGTAATATATATATATATATATATATATATATATATATTATTAAGTAAGTATTTAAATAAAAATAAAAATAATATTTTATTACTATTTTTGTCTTATATAACGGGCTAACGGGGTAATTACAATGTCTCGTTACTTTAATACGTCCATGTCCACTAGCTCTTACCTCGACACTTAATCTTCCTTAAGATTCATCCTTCATTTCCTTAATTAAAATCGACACAATGATTATAAATATTAAATATTTAAGAAAAGGTTTCGAGGAAAATATATATTTTATCTTGCATTAAATTTTCAAGTAAAATGACTATTTATTAATAAAATCCTTGAAAATTTACCCTTTTAAGCAACGTTTTTAGTATAATTTTCTTTCAAAAATTCGGCATGACCCGTACGCCTTTATGACTTTTTCCAAGGTTCTAAACCTTAATCCAAAACACTTCACAAATCTGACATTTTCCGACAAACACAAAATCAATATCTTCATCACGTTTTATCAAACCGTAGTAAAATATTCCCTTTACATTCGACATATCCAACAAAGTCCCTCTTGGTCCAACACAATTCCTTTAGTCCATTTACAAGTCCACTATTTCATTTTTTGTTGTTATAAGGCCTTATGCCCCTTTATGGTCTTAAATACTTAGCCCGATAGTAAAACTTAGTCCATACCTCTTTTCATAAATCCAAAATACAAATCGAAACCCAATGGGCCTTTAGCCCATTAAGCCGAATTAAAACATAAGATATAAGCTCATAAATAAGCAAAACCGCATAAGCCCCAAGCCGAGTAAGCTAAACAGAAAACCAAATAAGCCATAAGCTTATAATATAATCCGAAACTAAATAAGCTATAAGCTTAATATATAAGCCAAACTAAATATCCATAAGCTTAAAATATAAGCCTTAATCTAACGCCAAAATAATAAGTCAATCAATGGCCGGACCATTTTGGCACAGATACCGAAAAACTAAACTGAACCCTTAAATGGGCCGGTAACAAACCAAACACACCCATCGTTTGGGCCAACCCACACACCAATCCACAAACCACTCGGGGTTGGCCGAACAAACAAACGGGTCGTTGGGCGAGCCCCAAAAAAAAACCCCCCCCAAAACCCCCCCTAAACAATCCACACGAATATCACATGACCTAAAAGCTATATCTTAGCTTTTTGAATAAGCAAAACCTCAAAATCAGTCCCTATTTTAAAGCATATATATAAAAAAAAAATTACCACAACTAACCATTTTATTCAAACTCAAAATCCTTCTTTTCTTTTATCTTTTTTAGCCCACGCACAAATACCCCATTTTTAACATTTTTCGCTTTCAATTTCGACCTTTTTGACGATCACTTGTACAACCAGTCTAGACATCACCAAATCATAAAGTACTATCTTATTAATAATGTTTTGGAAAAACTTACAATTTGGATACCTTGGGTCTTATTGACGCAAAGAACGAATTTTGTACACCTTTAAATAACCCGCTCTACGAACTATCAACCACAACAATTTCTTAACCTGTATTCTGAATAAACTTCAAAATCTTTGTCTTCCCTTCCTTTATATAATATATACTTATATATAATATATAGTAAATATAAAAAAGAGAGAGAGAAGAAGAGAGAGAAGAGATAGAAATTTGTATTTTGAAACATGAGAAATGATAAAAATTTGTTCAGTAGAGAATAATTGTGGTATTCAATGGAACATACTAGCAAGATTTTAGCCTCCATGTCTCCCCTTATCCAAAACAGGCTTCCAAGCATCCTAGGAGGCCTCGTGTTTTTCTTTTTGTGTCGGGATCACTTAAAAACTTAATTTTCATCTATTTAAAACTTCAACCAAATTTAGTTATCATTTTCATTGCGTTTAAAATCATTTTTCCATAAACCTGGGTTATTCACACGACACCTATTACATTAAATTGCTACAAAAATCTATTTTGAGCCATTATGAGCCGACTCTGGACTGAGAACATGAATTTTTGACAAAACTCAACCGAACCTCGCTCATCCATTTAAAAACACTTAAAAACACAAAATATGGCTCGTCAACATATATTCAACCAAAATTTCACCTTTTTATGACAGTTTCAGTCTTTTATCGAATTTCACAAAAACAACCGTTTTCTAATAACTTTCAAATCTCACACTGACGATTTACATTTTAAACCACGTTATTATATCATAATGAATTTATTAAATAAATAAACCCATTTACACATTCCCAAACTCATTAAATCTCCACACTTGAATAAACAGTCGTACCGGTACGTGCTGCGTGACGATTTTTCGCTAAACGCGGGAAAACTTCCCGGAAAGCATCGAAAACCTCAAAACCACTCTAAAACAGAAAAGTGAATAAAAAATGATTCATTTATGAACTTAATACTTCATCAACTCCTGGTTAAACCAAAACCGCTTTTACGCAAAAATGGTCAACATAAGTCAACTTTTCAGCTTTCATCAGGAAAACTAGCAAGACCGAAAGACTTCAAAATACAATAATATAATATTTTATAATACTTAACCCTGGGAATATTACCGGTTATCACAGTCTCACCCCCTTAAAGGAATTTCGCCCCGAAATTCAACTCAATTCATTATTTCATAACACTGACAAGAAATTCCATTCCTCATAGAATCACATTAATCACTTGGATTTAGTCTTTTCAAGCGAGGTTTCTTACGATCCCTCTAAAGACAAATCTTTCCACAGTCTAATCCTACACTTTCTCATAGTCAATCCATATCCGATCACAAAATTACGATAGCCTCTCATACTACCTCATAAATCCAGAATTTCTCACACTTAGGTCTTACTGTCTCAGTCGGGTGCCAGGATACGATCCAGTCCTCGACGTGACGATAAATCTATCAGAATTGGAATTGCCAAATCTTTTCGGTTATCCAACCATCAGGACTAACCCTATAGGGTATACGTCCTACACAATACGACTCACACTCTACTTTCTCAAGAACACCCATGGTTCTTTACCAACACTTACTTACTCAAAATCCCCAAGTAAACTTTACTTGGTCAACAATCCCGACTCTACCCTTCTAGGAAGGTCGTTCCAAAATCTAAACCACACCATTATACGCTTTAAACTTTTCTAAATCAATCCTACTCAACGAGTGGCTTAAATCTCACTTTACTTAGGTAGGTCAAGATACCTCTTAAAAGCTTACACAGTCAAAATTATGATCAAGTTTCTCAATTGATCATCATAACTCTTTCCAATACTCCCTGTGGCCATTCATGGTATATTACCTTCCTATTAGCTCTCCTAACAAGTTGGTATAATCGATCAGCCCGAATATATTTTAAGCTTACAAAATATACTAACTACATCGTACGCCAAATACTAGTAAGGAAGTGGGTATTCGCTCTATCACGAGCAACCAATCGCGACACTCACACACAGGCAAAACTGCGCTCTCAAACTAACACGAAACAACACAAAATACCGCTATCCACGAATATCGAACAAAATTCCTTCACTATCACGAATCAATTTCAATACAAATCACCTAATAACTAGAATGATTCGCTATAACTACCAATACACAAAGAAACTTTTCTAATCATAACCGACACTAACCGATGCTACCCGGTTTAGTGATATACACAAAAACTACTAACCCAAACCTCATATACCCTACGCACCGCCTTGGGGCTCCTGCCCTCTCCTCATACCGTCAACAACCTCAGCCAACTCTAATTACGCACGTCTCTCCTCAACAAGCTGTAATCGTAAATCTCGGTTCTCTCCCTGCATATCACTGATGGCATGCCACAGAGATGCTCTCTGTAAATCCGTCTGACCTGCCCACGAGTCCAGGGCTAACACTGGTCTCCATATCACTCCAAATGTCACTGCAACCCGCTCCTCCTCGTACTCTAAACTCCTAAATCGGTACCTTTGGGAGAAAATCTCATCCCTAACCACCTCTGACCTAGTAAATAACTCTCCTATGTCCATATCGTACCTCTCAAACAGAGCATGTGATAGCTCCTTTAATCGAACTGCATGATCATGAATCAATCCCCCTGCATCTGAACTTGAGCTCCCAGCTCAGTTAGGAATCCCCTAGTCTCAGCCGTAATAACAGAAGGTGATGGAGAAATGGGAAGTGAACCAGACGTCCACTCGTTTGAAGGTAGTGTCTGAACAGGTGGTGGTGGTGGGTAAGTAGGAACATTAATATAAACCATACCGTCCTCTGGGTCTGTCCATGTGGTGAGTGACGGTTGTCTAGATGTCGACACCCTCTCAGGTCTCTCGGACTCTGGTGCAGATCCAAAACCCTGTCTGATCTCAAATGTACTATATACATAATCCTCCTGTAACGCTAACTCTCGGCGCCTAAATGCTCCATACCCAAGTCCTAAAGGCGCACTCACAGTTATCCCCATAACCGGATCTGCCTGCTGCTGACCCCCAGGTACAACCTCCTCCTCCTCCTTCTTTAAACCCAGTCTATCACTCTCTACACTATGATCCTCATCGCCTAAACCATGACTCTCATCGTCCATACCATGACTCTCATCATCTAAACCATAACTCTCATCATCCGTACCGGGGCCCTCGACCCTCGCAGCAAGACCCTCGTCCCCTACAGCAGGACCCTCATCCTCTGCAGTAGGACCCTCATCCTTTGCGTCCTCACTCACACTATCAGAATGCAAACTCTCCTCTATCTCCTCATCTTCCTCATTGTCATCCTCCTAACTATCCTCTACTAACTCAGACGTACCCCAATAACGCTTCTGTGTAGGAAGGTCTCTCGGTGACAAAGATGGCAAACTCTCATAAGAGGACCTAAACCTCTTACAGAACGCGGACTCAGACAGAGTTAAGATCAACATAGACCCATTATTTGTCATAGATCCAATGAATCAATCTCAACCATCTATTTTTTCATCAAAAATAAAAAAACCCACTTTCCATCTCTTTTTTAAAAATAAAATATCTTACAAACGGTAAATCGTCACACGACAAAATACACCATCGCGACGAGTATTTTTTTATCTTTCAGTAGATGGGTGTCACGATATACTTTCGATGAATTTTTTTTTGATTTTTTTTTTCAGTCACTAATTGCGAAAATCGTATATGATTCGTATTACGAATCATATATGATTCGTATATCGGATCATATATGATTTCATAAAATCATATATGATTTCATAAATCATATATGATTTCATAAAATCATAAAAAAAAGTTCGTCGAAAGTACATAGTGTCGCCCCTCTATAGAAAGATAATTTAATTCTCGTCGCGATGGTATGTTTTGTTTTGCGTAACGATTAACAGTGTGTGAGATATTTAATTTTTAAAAAAAGGTAGAAAGTGGTTTTTTTTATTTTTGATTAAAAAATGAGTGGCTAGGATTGGTTCATTGGGTCTATGACAAAAATTGGGTCTATATTGAACTTTTGGCGACTCAGACATTGCTGCCACCTCTGCCATACAGGTAGAGAGACCCGATGACATCGCAGGTGGAACACGCACAGCTATACGCGCAATCCTACGAAGAATGAGAACCAAAATAGGTGGAGTACTCTCAGGTAGTGATGCAGGTGGTGCTACAGTGAGGGGTGACTCAGGTGTCTCAGTATCAATGGGGTCCTCAAAAGGCTCAGACTCAGTGTCCGTCCCATCTAAATAAGCCTGCCTAATGGCCTCATAGGGATCCTTAGGAAGTGGTAGGGGCACTCGGGAGCTCTGAGCTTTGTCAGCCTGGGTGGAACTCTCTGGGTCAACAAACACTGGGGTAGACATCCTATGATAACACGATAAAAGGGTATAAGTATAAAATATTATTATCCAAATTATCAGCATCATTATGCTTACATATACAAATCATTATATCGTTTGAAATTAGACGTTCGTAACTGTATATATACATACATATATATATATCCTTATATATATATATATATATATATATTAAATATATCGGGAAGAATACAAACAATGAATAATCACCGACCAGGTTCGATACCGAACAGGCACAACTGGTCAACACATAAAACACATAATCCACAAAAGCATATTCTCAAATCACGTCGCTACCTGCGACCATCCATAAAATTTTTCAAGGCAACACGCACTACACTAAGGCAAGTATTGCCAACATCAATCAACCAATCAATCACCGCTATCCGTGACAATTTCGGTTACACTCTCAAGGCATCGCACACTACTACTACTAAGGCAGCATGGCAATCCTACAATCAACATAATTTCAATCTCAACACTCGCAAGTGTTTTCATCACTTTACATCCTATCATTTTTAGGTGGTCATATTACTCACACATCCCTTCCCTCCCCTAACATAACTTTAGAAAACTAACCCCATCATTTCATAGTCCTTCCTGAATTAAGCATGGTTGATCAGGCTATGCGTAATTTAGGAAAAATACCATGAACTGCTCGGGTTATTTGACTTTCGCCATGTTTGAGGTTCTACTAAAAATATACTTAACTTTTTGGTTATAGTTGCACTTTTTATTTTATTTTATAAAAACCGGCATTCTCCATAACCTTGGCTCTGATATCAATCTGTCACACCCTATTAGTGGCGGAAACACGGGATGCGAAGATACCATTCATCGCACAAGATACAAGATCATACACTTTACAATTCACAATCATAAAACTTGAGTTTACATACATTTTACAAGTTAAAAACTTGACAAAATACAATTATCAAAACCATCTTGACCCAGTCCCCTTGGGTTACATCTTTTCTCTTCCAATACCATTCACATATCTTTTGATTTGACACACCTGAAAATGATATGTTGGTAGAAATATTACGATATTTAATCTATACATTCTCTTCATGTTTTGGTGATGACAAACATGTAACTTATAACACATAACTTAAAGTGCTTAAGTTACTCGTAATCACAAATTATCAATTTATACGTCAACATCTTTCGACGTCTCAAGCTTTCTTCAACAACAAATTTAAGTTCGCACCCGACGTATATCGCTAAAGGTATGAACAAACAAACTTTAATTTGTTGAATGATCAAAGAAATTTTTTATTTTTCCAAACCTTACATATTTTTTTATAAAATGGGACAAACATTTTTAAAACATATACAAAACATTTTTGTATTTATAAGAAATGTTTTATTCAAAATAAATATTTTGAATTTAAAATTTCTACCCAAAAACGGCTAAAAAGTTCCAGAAAAACCTTCCCCACAAAATGACAAAAATGGGAGCGTCTGAAAAATGGTTGCCCCCTTAATTAATTAAGAGGACCGACCATAATTAAGGGGCTTCTATAATTAAGGGGACCGCCCAAATAAAAAATTAATATTTTTTCCTATAAATAGTGGACTGTTTCCATAGATTTTCTCACCTCTTTACACATAGTTTTCTCAGATCTAAAACCTCATTTCAAACCCTCTTCTTTGATCACTTAACTTATTATAAGTATGTTTAAAATGTGATCCAATCATCCATTCATTCAAGTGCAAGAGAAGAACTCTCGTTATCGTCAAGATACGAAGTTATGTAATTAGTGCATTCGTGACATGTTTTACATTCACAATGTATAGATCGAGTCTATGTATTCTAATCTTGTGAGTATAGTTAGATCGTGGTGATCTTTGTATGTAGTGTTAGAGTGGTGTGATCTAAGTAGTGTAAGGTTGTGAAGTAGTGAAGTAGTATGGTGAAGAATACTAAGGCGTGAAGAAGTTGTGTAGTTATGAAGTTGTGAAAGTAGTTGTGAAGTTGTTTTGTGAAGTCGTGAAAGTAGTAAAGAATTTGTGAAGTCGTGATAGATTGGTTCTAGCTAAGATTAGAACTTGACATCTAGCTTAGTGTCAGAAATTGATATAAGCGAAAGTTATGTACGGTTTTCTCCGCCTAAAGGGAGCTTGTTGACTAGTGAAGTAACTCTCGAGTTGGGTACTCGAGGAGTAGAGTAGAGTGAAAAGGTGCTTCGTGACCGAACCACTATAAATCATCGTGTCCGGTGTGCATTTCCTCTTACTTATCTCTTTACTTTTATGCTCGCATTTATTGCTTTATATTTATACTTGCAATTGTGTGATGTGTTGATTATATAGTTTTAATTATGTTTATGTCATGAATAAATGCGAATATTGTGTGTTGGTTTGTATTGTTGTAAATCGATGTATTACTATGTGTATATAACTCGTATGAACACTCATCATATTGTGTCACGCTTGATCAACAATTTGATACAAAATATTTTAAGATTTTAAATGGAAACGTATGTACCCCCCTTTATGATTTCCACAATTGGTATCAAGAGCCACGTCGCTCTAATTTTCAAAACAAATGGTTTTAAAAATTGAGTACGATCTATGTATCAAATTGCCCATTAAGGGGGATTAAATATGAAAAGTGTTTTGTTGATTAACTTGTATTAGTTTTGATGTTATATACACTAATTATACTAGCTCGAGATAAAAATGATGCTTAAAATAAGTGTTATATGTTCGGTATCAAATTCAGAAAGTTGTATACATTTCTGCAAAGTCAGAAAATAATTTTTTACAAAAATTGTAATTCTGAGTATCAGGTGGGCGCCCCCCTTAAATATTTGGGCGGCCCCCTTAATTCCTGGGCGGCCCCCTTAATTTTTAGGGGACCACCTGTCTGATTCGACAGTTTTTCGGAAACTTTGAAAAATTATATAAAATCAACCGTAAGTCCGTAGAAGTCGTGCCACCCGCCATTTCGAAGAGAATTGAGTCTACTTTCATATAAAATTACTTTCAAGTAATTATTTCAAACTTAACTTAGTCAGAAAGGCAAAATACTACTTATTGTCCAAAACGTTGAGTCTCGTTTTAACGTAAAACTTGTATTTTATCTTTTCCTTTCGAGTCGGACATTTCTAGTCGGTATATCTTTGAAAAATGGTGTAATTAACTTTTCAAAAATATTAAACTTGATTTTTAAAATGGGGAGAAAACTAATTTGTCTTCAAACAAAACCGAGCTAAGTATACATTGTTGTATCTAATACACAAAACTACGACAAGTACTTTTATGTGTTATGCTATGTGATTATGTGCACTTCTTTATATCTTAAGTTAGCTAATTGAATATCTAAGCACATGTGTCATGTACACTATTCGTTTGTAGCTAGTTTTTCGAATTATGTCTAACTAGAACTTATGCTAGATTTCTTGCATTAAGATTGCGAAATTGCTCTTGCATTGCATATAGGCATAGATCACTTAATTTACAAATGTTACATAAACATCTTGTAAATCTTTTCGAGTATGGAAATATACTTAGGGATAAGAGTTCAATAACTTATCAAGTATATTATTAAATATGTTAAAACTAGTCACCTAAATATTTCCAACGATTTAATCTATTTTCAACAACACGTTTAAATATTTTTAACAACTTGCTTTGTTTGACCTTGGGTTGGTTTAACAAAAGAAAAGATTGTATTAATACATCAGTAACTAAGAAAAAGAAAATGCTTGTGCTTGCATGGTTCTAACATACACACATAATTATATTTTTCTAAAAACATATAGTATTTTACAAAATATGTGTGTTGTATAAAAATTGTTAGAAAACTCATATATATACTCATAAAATGTCAAAAACTATGTATATTATACATAACAACAAATAGTTTGTCGCACACGTAAAATTTACGACAATCTTGGAATAAGAAATTAACTTATCATTATTCATCAACCTCACCTTACAACTAATCCTTGGATTAATGGAACACACTATTTAAATGTTTATTTATTTTCTTTTAAATGAGTGTTCGTGAGGGTCAAGAAAGATTTCGAGAATATATCAATTCATTATTCAAATTATGATTGATATCTTTATTGAATCTAATTGACAAGTTTTCGTGTATGGACATGAAATTGGATTCTTATTTGTTTAGCTTCAAGACTATATCAATATATAGAGATATTATCTTGGATCTACATACTCAATCACACTAGATTGATATGAAAATAATTACATCCTTTTCTAGATGAAAAGAATATGCATCGGATCATAAATCACACTTTTGTTGATGATGCCATATTGAGTCTACTTGTCCAATGGTTGTGTTCCAAATATTATACTAATATGTTTAATACACGCATCAAATACACAATGAAGTAGGATTGACGACTTGGATGTTTCGTCCGAAATATTCAAGCAATTTACATTGCAATGCAATTGGTAAATGTGTCATTTCCGAAAAACCAAACACGAGCAAACTAACAATATATGTAAACTTTGCTCATACAACATAAAAGCACAACTCATAGCTAAAATTCACTTTTAACTAAATTCTAAAATAAAAATAATATTCTTGTTTATTCACCTAGGATAACATGATGTTTGGGAAACATTATGTTTAATGATTTTATGGACTTATCGTATTAAACGATTGATAAAGGATAATATATATCCTATGCATCTTATTTTCTTCGTAGCATAAATGGTTGTGTTACAAGAAAATACACTACATATCATTTGAAAAATATAAGTTATTAGAATTGAAAAATAACCTATCAAAATATGTATCAATGCATAAACAAGTAAAAATACATTTATTCAAATACTTATTTAATTATGATATACAACATTGATAAGAATATTAATTTTAGAGAAGTATATTTTTTTTTAAAATAAAATATGCTTGGAATAAAAATGATTCATTTATAAAATCATTTAACATTAAAGAATCACAAAATCAATATATAAGATAAAAAAAATATTGGATGAGATTTATCTCTCCAACATGCAATGGAGCATTCTAAAACATCTTACTTCTACAGTTTCTAAGATTCCACTCATCTTGATTAGATTATGCGAACTAGGATAAAAGCATGTTGAGTTGAGTCATGGTAGGCCCCACTAAGAAAAGATAACACAAATTTTAAATTGCTAAATTTCATTAGGCAAGATATAAGAATTCCATATTTCTCCAACAGGAGAATGAAAATACTGGAAAATCATCGGCACTAGAAATTCCAATTTGACCTAACGTTGACTTGCTTCCAAGGTGAGTAAAGTGTTGGGTATCGGTGTATATAGCCTATAAAAAAGGATCGTTTTAGATCCTGAATTGACGCACCACTAAGTGATATGACACATACTCAATTCACTAACTTATCAATGTGCGACTTCCGTAAATATGGCCCTAGGATAGTATACATCGATAGAGATTGTACATCATATAGGAGTGCACACTAAGTACGTAGAAATAAGTGCTTTTCCCTTGGTCAATAGTATACACAATGCCACCTTACATATGTTCTTTAATGTTATAAAGATAATAACTTGTTCCACATGTAAATGACAATTATTAATGTTCTTCGTGATCATTATGCTTAATGTAATTGCTTAATATTTAAATGCAAGTCCACTATAAAGTGCATTTGTCTGTCTAGCACTTTAGATAAAATTATTCTTCTAGATTTATCTTAAATAAACACATGCTCTTAAATGCTAAAATCTAACAAGTATTTTTAAGAACATCCCCCAAGTAGGTTCAACACTTAAATTTTCAATCCAAAATTTCAATTATCTCTAACATTGCGCGATCAGGCAAATAGTTAAAAGGTCATATTCGAAAGTTCATATTTAAGCCTTTTAACAACAAAATGGCAAAATTCACTTCGTAAAGCTAAAAGCTTACATCAACCTTCACGAGGCAAAGATGCTTAACGAGTATCTACATAAGTGATTCGTACATCCTTTTTTGTTTTTTTTTAAGTAAGAACCCACACCTTAATACTAGTACTTTCACTCGTAGTTTTGTCCATGTCCCTTAGGAATGAATGAAAACATAATATCAAAAACATGTCATTCCATTTTAATAGTCTTGTTACTATTAAATACATTCCGATAAATCTTGACAACTGTAATCAATTTCACCAAATACTTAAAGACATCATACATTAATTCGCGAAATGCAATGTAAAAATGTCACACATTGTTCATGCGAATTCGTTTCAACAAAAACCTAAATCAACCCTCTATTATTATATAGATGAATTAATATTTTCCTACCACATGTTGTTGCTAGCCATCTTTATGAAAGGCCTCGAACCCGGTTGCGTCGTGTGATATTCTAAGAACATTATTGTGTAATACTCAAAAAGAGCACCATAAAAACTCGCGGAGAAGTTCACCGAATGCTAACATCATTCCGACATGACATTGTCCAAGCTCATTGCTTCCGTCGTTATTTCTCTTCACCTATTCTTTTTATTTCACCTATTCTTATATCTACATCCGGATGAGGCTATGCGAAATTGGAAAAGAAAGAAAAACAACATCTTTACAAATATCTTTTTAACGCAACACTCTCAAGAAACACACATACGGTGATCCTTATTCACTCGAAACCCACAAGATACACTTCTACCCTTACAACATAAAACCTCATAACAATTATCACACTCTTGTTAGTGATCATATAGTTCTAGTACAAACTCCCAAATCACCAAAGTGAAATGAAAAACCAAGTCATCCTTACTACTATCAACCTCGATTCATCCACCCATCACTTTCACAAGAAGATTCACCATGTAATCATTTCCAACAAGTAAATTTCGTAATGAAATGCGTCTTATCCTCATATCCCGACACTCATAAGCATGTGTGCCTATGTTGTCAAAAGTCAAGGTATATTTCGTCTAATGAAATGCTTCCTCTCCAATCATTTTCCACTTTTCTCATACAAGTCGAAGCAACACAAGAAGACTTAATACATCTATCAAAGAGTAGTTTGAGTCATCACAATAACGTGTCTTCCAATGGCCCATTTCCGCTTTTGGGCAAGTGAAGAACACAAAGAAGATATACAATCCTCAAAGTGTTGTTGAGTCATCACAATAACGTGTCTTCCAATGGCCCATTTCCGCTTTTGGGCAAGTGAAGAACACAAAGAAGATATACAACCTTCAAAGTGTTGTGATATCCACAATAACATGTTCCTTCCATTGCCCATTATGTTATTTGGCAATAGAGAAGAACACAAAGATGATATTCAACCTTCAAGTGTTGTTGAGTCATCACGATGCTCCACCATTTTCACATTTTCACCTTTGTTCATCAACATTAACAACCATCTCAAGAAGACAATCACCCCAATTCAAGAATTAACAAATCCTTACATTAATGACACTCCCACATCACTAACAAGTAAGCCTCACATCCTCCATTTCCTATCTCACCCATCAATTCTCATGTTACTCACACTCAATCTCCACCTTAAAGTGACAACCAAACTCAACACACATCACCTCCATCTCTCCTAACAACAAAACAACATTTCCTCATCACCTTACTCTCCAAACCTACCAAACACCCAACAAACCTATAGTCAATATCTTCCCTTTCCATTCACGCATCAATCCTTCTCATTTATGTGTTCGCTCAACAAATCATCCTTATCAATAACATTTGTTCGACCTTAAAGTCTTACGATAATGTTTATCCTTAAACACCCCAAACATGAAAAGCATACATAATTCTTAACAAGGAAACCTTAAGGATTTAGGAACTCTCCAATACAACCATTAGTCAATTCAAATTCCACATCAATATCTGGTTAGATGATGATCACCAAAAGGAACGTGTTGATCGAGTCTTAGCCCTTAAGCAGTGTCGATCCGAATCTTATTATTGTTCCTTAAAACATTTCCTGTTTTAAGCATTAATCATGTTTTTATTTTGTTGTTGTCTTTAGGTGCTCACACTATAGAGTGCATATACTTAAAACAAACCAGATTTTGTTCCCCACTATCGTGTCTTAGCAATATCATCTATCATCGATCATTATATATATGTGCTTTTTTCTACTAACTTTGATTTTGTAGCACTTTTTCGTTATCCGATTGTCATGGATGCCCCAATCAATGGGGAGCAATACACCAAGGGGGAGCATTAGGCATATGTCCAAGCTATCTACAGTATGTCAACCGTTAAAGACATCCACACATTTCTTGATATGTGTTCTTATCATCCCTATAACGTTTTTTTTTGTTGCATAAAACTTAACCATTGATGTAGGTTAAGAGTGTATGCAACCAATTTACTCCATGCGTTCACCGACTTCGAGTCAATGTTCAAGGAGTGTCATGTTAAAAGGATTGATAGAATCAAGACTTACACTTAGGAATGATGCAATCTCGCCTCTTTAATTGAAGAGTTGAAAGTGCGTAGTAAAATCTCGTCAGGAGTCCACCTTTTTGTTTCGACAAAGAGTGGGTGAAGAAGTGGTATACAAGTAAACTTATACATTTTACTCGAGTTATATTTTACATATTTTTGTTCATCATAAAAAAGGGTGAGATTGTTGGTAGAAAATATTTGCGATATTTAATCTATACATTCTCTTATGTTTGGTATGACAAACCATTAACTTATAGACACATAACGTAAAGAGGCTAAGTTACTCGTAATCACTAACACAATAATACGTCAACATCTTTGACGTCTCCAGTTTTCTTCAATAATTAATTTAAGTTCGCACTCGCCTTAAATCACTAAAGGTATGAAGCAAACAAACTTTTAATTTGTTGCATTATCAATAGAAATTTTTTACTTATTCCAAACCTTACATTAGAAAATGGGACAAACAAATTTAACAATATATACAAAACATTTTTGTAATTATAAGAAAAGTTTTATTCAAATTAAATATATTGAATTCAAATTTTCACCAGAAACGGGCTAGAAAGTTCCAGAAAAACCTTCCCCACAAAAGGACAAAAAATGGAGCGTCTGAAAAATGGGCGGCCCCTTAATTAATTAAGGGGACCAGCCATAATTAAGGGGACCGACCATGTATAATTAAAGGGGCCGGCGAAATAAAAAAATCAATATTTTTGCCTATAAATAATGGACTGTTTCCACAGATTTTTTTCACCTCTTGGCACACAGTTTTCTCAGATCTAAAAACATTCTTTCAAATCCTTTCCTTGATCAACTTAACTTCGTAATAAGTTTGTTTAAAAGTGATCCAATTATCCATCCATTTCAAGGTGTAAGAAAAGAACTTTTGTTAACACTAAGAGAACAAAGTTATATAGATTAGTTAGTGCATTCATGACATGTCTTACATTCACAATGTATAGATCGAGTCCATGTATTCCAAACTTGTGTAATAGTTAGATCCTTGTGATTATGGTGTGTATAGTTGGTAGATCGGAGGTGATCTCTTTGTAAGTTGTGAAGATAGGTGTGATCAAAGTAGTGATAGGTGGAATGTGAAGTAGTGAAGTAGTGTGGTGATGATTACTAAGGTGTGAAGAAGTTGTGTAGTTATGTAGTTGTGTTGTGAAGTCGTGAAGTTGTGAAGTCGTGAAGTTGTGTTGTGATAGAATTGTATCTAGCTACGATTAAGAACTCGACCATTATCTTTGTGATCATAAATCGGTGTAAGCAACGTTTGTACGGTTTTTCTCCGCCCTTAAGGGAGCTTTTGACTAGTGAAACTAACTCTCGAGTAGGGGTACTCGGGGAGTGGATTTAGGGGCTAAGAGGTGCTTCGTACCGGAACCACTATAGAATCATCGTGACCGAGGAATGAGCATTTCATTCACTTATCTCGTTACATTATATACTCGCTTTATCGACTTTTATATTTATCTTGCCAATTTGTGATGTGTTATTATATAATTTTAATAAATAGTGATATTGTGCGTTGGTGTTGTTATTGTTATAAAAATCGATGTATATAATATTGTATATAGCCTCATATGAACACTCAATCATTATTGGTATCACACTTGAGCGGTAATTTTGATACCAACATTTTAAGATTTTTAATGGAAACGTATTCACCCCCTCTACGATTTCCACAAAATATATATATATATATATATATATATATATAAGAGTATATATACACACATATATATACGGTTACGAGAACCTAATTTCAAGCGTTATGTTGATTACTATATGTAAGCAGAGTTATGCTGATAATTTAAGTAATGATATTTTATGGGAGTACTTATACCCTTACCGTGTTATCACAGGTCATGTCTACCCCAGCTCACTTTGATTTAGAGGTTATCTCACAGACTGTCAGAGCTCAGAGCTCCCGAGTGCCTACTCCAATACCTGATGACCCTTATGTGGCAGTTAGGCAGGCATATTTAGTTGATACAGATACTAAGTCCGAGCCAGAGGAAGCTCCCTCAGAGATAGAGGAGTGTCAGCCGCTAGTTTCTAGGGCACCCCTTGCTGATGAGGAGTTAGAGGTTTTGGAGCATCAGATACTAGGATCACCTTATCACATTCCTTAGCTTCATCGGATTCCACCGCACCACTGTCACGTGATCACCTACTTACTCAGGCTTCACCCACCCCTACACCCACCGAGTTTCGTTCCACCTTAGGACCGCACGTATGGCCGTGCGTACCCAACCCTATCCCCGGGCATGTCAGCCCGCATAGCGGAGGTAGCTGCTTTGTCCCTATCTTCCTTGTTGGGAATTATATTTGAGTTGATAAGACAAAACAAGAATGAAACAAAAGGACTAAAATCGTCATTCAAGAATTCTACAAGCTGGTGGAGAATTATTGAAGATTTAGTCAAAGATATCAAAAGATCTCCTTATGAAGAAAGAAGATAACAAAAGATCAAGTTAAATGTTTAAAAGATTTATGTTTATCTCTTTGTAAAACTTATTATCTCTAGTATATAAAGAGATACAAGTTATAGGTTTTAGGCATCCAGAAAATTATGTCAAAGATTTAAACACCAGAAAAGTGTGTGTGTATTCTAGGCATCAAGTCCTCTAAGTGGACGCCTAGGGTTTAGTTGGTTTAGCCTCAAGGTAATCAAGGTTTTCCTTGATCCCTATTACAGTTCATTGATGTAACCGTA
>BQNB010129065.1:0-19179 GCA_026074375.1 Tanacetum coccineum
AACTTTTAATGTTTGACTGGCTTGTGGTATGCAGGGAAAAAGTTCTAGGTCCTCTATGTTTGTGTAGTCTTTGAGGGGGGATCCGTTTAGAGTGAGTTTTTTTATTTTTCTTTTTCTCCTAAATTCCATGCCTTTTAATCTTCTTTGCACATTTGTTCATGTGAGTTATACCATGCCTGTTTTATAAGAACATATGCTTAGACCTATAAATACTATTGGCCCATTAGCATATTCGAATGAGCAACACGTTGATGTCTGACTGAAGCAGGCTTTAACTGATCTCAAAACCATTTTATTTATTTTTTCTAGTGCTCATCTCAAGTTTTTGCCATCTAATATTATAGTATCCATTGTTTAAATAGTAGTGTGAATGTGAGTTACTCAATGTTCATATAATTTAAGTTGTGTGATAAGTTAGCCTTCCTTATCTCACATGTAACATTAGAACATATGCTTAGACCTATAAATACTATTGGCCCACTAGCATATTCGAATGAGCAACACGTTGATGTCTGACTGAAACAGGCTTTAACTGATCTCAAAACCATTTTATTTATTTTTTCTAGTGCTCATCTCAAGTTTTTGCCATCTAATATTATAGTATCCATTGTTTAAATAGTAGTGTGAATGTGAGTTACTCAATGTTCATATAATTTAAGTTGTGTGATAAGTTAGCCTTCCTTATCTCACATGTAACATTAAAAATTGAAATGTTTAGCATGGTGTATATATAAATTTTTTTAACTTTATGTAGCACTATTCCTCAGCAAAGGATCAAAAGTAGAACTGTAATTATGAAAAGAGGAACGAACATATATTTATGCCTTCAAAGAAATCTAAGCTTTGAAGTGCTTGATAAAACACTTCTTTGAACAAACACATGTTGTTACTCGAGTCCTGATTAACAACACCATACTAGTGTTGGTTCATTCACTTTTACAGAATCAGACATTACCAGAGGTGGAAAAATGGGCAGGCTAGTTAATGGGTTAGGGTTAGCACGGGTGATATTTCTGTGTAGGTTAAAACAGGTCGGGTTTGGTCGATCTACCAACACTATAGTATGGTTAACCTTATATTGCCTACATGGTAGGTGACTTTTGACTCGTTAGGACACCATAGTTCTGCATATGTGCATGTACTCATAGATCTTGTAAATTTATATGTGTTAGGCATCCCAACTTAGACACTGGACACGGGTTATAGGGGGGAGGTACTGAGGGGACGAGTTGGGGTAGTCGTTGTCAGAGTGTGAAAGCGATAGAGACGGGAATTGTTATATTTAGGAGGGTGCAGGAGACGGCGTTGTTTGTGTCGGCAATAACTACAGAGTGCGCTCTGAACACGTATTGAGCTTGGACTCTGATGTCTACAAATTGTGATTGTATCACTAACTAATAATCCTTTGGGGGGGGGGGGGTTAGACCGGTTTATTCCACTCTTTATTTTTGTGATACACAATTGGTTTGGGATAATATATGTGGAGGCCACGATAGTGTTCAACTATTTTCATTGACACCACGTAAATATCAAAACTACTTTATAGGCCAACCAAGTATGTAAGTTTTCAAGTTAATACTAGATGTATGCATGAACATGCTAGATGGAGAGAATTCTTGTACAAAAATTTATCTCTTCTCTTCAACATTTATACGAGAATTTTGTTCATTGTGACATGTTTTTGGTTGCAATAATGCCAATCGATAAAGACAAACCACACAAACACAAGAACTAATCCGAAATTCTCAAGACGAGAAATTCTCTTATTTAATAAATTCATAGGTTTCTCAAAAGCTTCCAGAGACAACCCTAAAAACGTCCTTATAAAGGAGGATAATTTTATTGGTGTCAAACATATGTAAAATTGAGGGGGAGCAAGATGACACAGTTCCAAATAATTCATGCTAAGCTTCAACATTTTTCCCCATGGCCTTTTCAAGACAAATTTTAATCACACAGTATTTCAAAATCTAAGTGACTTAGAATTTAAAATAAGGGGAGAAATGTAATTAAAATGTGATCTAAAGACTCAAAGTGCTATTCGAAAAAGGTTTTATGGTTACGATCTCATACCCTACAACATCTTATTTCACGACGATTCTGAAGTCATAAGGTGGTAAGGTTAGGTATTTGTCCTATGATCCAACCAGAACCGGAGGGATCTACCCAAGGACACTCCATAGTTAGAAATAGCAGTCCTTAGGTATGATTGGAGATGAATGTGTATAAGGGAAGAATGCCGACTAAGATTGAGCTAACACTGGAACAATCACAACAAGGTGTTAGTAATGACGTCTTGGTAAGCATTGAAGGGGTTGAAGAATTAAAAAGAAATGTATGGATAAAGGGTCTAAAGAAAGAAGCCCTCCACACAACTTAGGCAGAAACCGGGTCAATACATATGCTGTCAGAATCACAATGTTGATTGCTGACATTGAAGACGACATCATGGACCCAGTGATGCAATGCACAACCCTTTCCCAGCCATTCGGGTTTCTCTCAAAAGAAACTTGTCTCATTTGTCACGGAGATACACACGACTTCTATTGACTTTCTCACTCCGAGTTAGTTGATATTGAATAGGTGGCAGTCTGCTCCAGCCTCCGATTACTAAAACCAAAACGCACTAATCGAGTCTAGAGCCAAGAGATCCATAAATAAATCTCATTAGGACACATTCCATGACAAACACTTGTTGAACATCATTAAGTTCACAAGCTGTTAACAAGAGTCCTACGCATTATCCTTGTGATTTTGCCAGAACATCCGAGTGATACTTATGTACTCACAATGAAGATGGAAATCCTGCTTGAGCCAGCATCAAACAAGCTCTTGGTAGGTGACTTGCGAGATTCTATATGAATCAAACTTGTGTCAACTGGAAAGAAACGATGGTGCGATTCAATGTGAATCAAACTTGTTCCAGGAAATGAATTGACGGCTTAATCAGAAAGATAGTAACTATCTGATTCACTCTTACCGTGTTGTCTGTTTTGAGATGTTCCGGTAACGAGAAATAGCAAGCATGGTAAATCTAATACATCTGTATTAGAAGATCCTACGTTTTGAGCTAGAAACCCTGTCAAAGAGATTCTTTGAATCTACCTGATCACAAGTACATTATTTATACTGTAAAACGATCCTACGGAACCGGAGGTTAATCTAACCAAATCCGGACGAATGACAAAGCCATATTCGTCCACATGCTTTATTGCTAACTGTTTTATTTCATGATACATAAAGATGGAGATGGTGATGCCTCATTCCAGCTAGAGTCGAATTCATTACCACATGCGCATGCTTAAAATATAAAGATATACTATAAGCATCAAGATTCAAGAATCGTGAAAGCTCAAGAATTAAAGACAAAGACTTCGGCACAAACTCTGATATACAAGATCTTCCTTCAAAGTTATCAAGTCTATCAAGGGAGATTGTTAGCAAGCTTTCAAGATGATGCAAAGTATGAGCATGTTGGTCAAGACACAAGATCGCAAGGTGGCAAAGACGATCAAGACGGAAGGATAAAGATTTAAAGATCTTGGACGAAAAAGACGAAGTCAAAAGACAATGACAAAGGCTAAAGATCAAAGATCACAAAGCATGAAGGAACAAGCCTACAACGTAGATAGAGACAAAGATCACAAGAACTTAACGACAAAAGCAATCTCATTGATCTCACAAAGGAGTGTCACAATGAACTCACTTCGGGGGAGATTGTTAGCCTCAAATAATAAGTCGAACACGGAAGTTCGTTCATTTAGAATATTAAGTCTTGGTCATATTAATTAATATACGTTGTAATAGGCTAGACGGGTAAACGGGCTCATTTAATGTAATCTAACTGGTCACGTGTATCGGGCGAAAGCCTAAGTAAACCCGAGCCCAGCCCGTAGAATTACTAAAGGCATGCAAGCCTTTTAGTCTTAACTATAAATACCCCTCTCCAAGGATGAAGAAGGTGTTGGTCTCATTTGTAATATTTCATTTGTAATCAACCATTCCATTTTTCTCTCTTGACTTTCTCTCTCTACAATTCTTCTCATCTCTTAATCTTAATTTTTTGTTCTTAAAAATAAAGTGAAGTGATCATAGAGGTTCCGACATTAACTCCCCCTTATGTTGACATTTGTTAACCATCACATTCTTCGAACATGTCGCATTCTAATATTGTGAACGTGTTTCTTGAAAATTGCAGTAGGGAGTGCCTTGGTGAAAAAATCCGCTGAGTTTTTGCTAGATTGAACATATCTCATTTCGACTTGATTATCTTTTATGAGATGTTGTGTATATGAGAAAAACCTTGGGGGTATATGTTTTGTTCTGTCACTTTTAACATAACCTTCTTTCATCTGTGAGACACAAGCTGAATTATCTTCTTATATTAAAGTTGGATTTATATCTTTCTCTAATCCGCAAGAAGTCAGTATGATTTGTGTCATAGACCTCAACCATACACATTCTCTAGAAGCTTCATGTAGTGCAATGACTTCGGCATGATTTGATGATGTTGCAACAAGTGTCTGTTTCTGAGAACGCCATGAGATTGCAGTACCTCTATTTAAAAACATGTATCCGGTTTGGGATCTAGCTTTATGAGGGTCTGATAAATAACTTACATCTGCATAACCAGCCAATCCTTCTTTTGAATCATTAGGATAAAATAAGCCTAAATTGACGGTTCCTCTAAGATATCAAAGAATGCGTTTGATTTTGTTCTAGTGCCTTTTTATGGGGGATGAACTAAACCTTGCTAATAAATTAACTGCAAAAGAAATGTCAGGCCTAGTATAATTTGTTAGATACATAAGGGCTCTAATTTCACTTAGGTATGGAATATTTGGACTAAGAATTTCTTCATCGTCTTCACAAGGGCGAAATGGATCATTGTCAACATTAAGTGATCTTCCAACCATTGGATTGCTTAAAGGCTTTGCCTTGTCCATATTGAATCGTTTTAAGAGTTAGTCTGTGTAATTTGATTGATGTTTAATTATTCCATTATGCATATGCTCAATCTGTAAACCAAGGCAATATTTGGTCTTTCCAAGATCTTTCATTTCAAATTCCTTCTTTAATAGAACAATAACTTCTTGGATTTCCTTGTCTGTCCCAATTATGTTTAAATCATCAACGTATACAGCTATGATGACAAATCCTGACATTGTCTTTTTGATAAAGACGCATGGACAAAAAAGATTATTTGTATAGCCTTTGGTTATCAAGTAATCGCTCAAACGATTGTACCATACCCGTCCAGATTGTTTCAATCCATATAAAGATCTTTGAAATTTTATTAAGCACGTTTCTTTGGGTTTTGAACTCAATGCTTCAGGGATTTTAAATCCTTCTGGAATTTTCATATAGATGTCTGATATGTGCTTAATTACACATATCTTTTACCTCTAAAAACGAGCTTAAATGACCAAAAACAGACAAAAACTGCATATTGCCTTTCCTGGATACGGCGTATTGGACTTGTTTCCTTTATGGTCTTTGGTGAGTGTAGGCATGGATACGCCGTATCTTCTATGATGGATACGGCGTATTGGTTGTCAGAATAGTAATCTTCAAAATATCTTTGTTTAAGCTCTAGAATGCGTGCCTTTTGCTAATATTCACCAAGTACTTCGTAATTACTGCAATTCTCAAATATAAATGATTAAGTAACAATTCTTTGCAATAATTAAACAAAATGGGTTAATTACATGGAATAAATGATGCTATAAAATAGATGTTATTTGATGTCATTAAATATCCCCTTACTTGAATCCTACTTGTCCTCAAGTAACCTTTAGAAGTTTATAAAAATGTATCCCTAAGGATATTTTCCGTTAAAGCATTTATTTAATCATTACAATTCACAAAAAACCAAAACACCTCTCATATAGGAAGATGAAAAAATTAACACTCAAATCACTCAACTAATCTATGTTGGTAACCTTGTAAAACTAATATCGTTCAATTGCTCAGTCATGCGTGTATTCTATCTTAAGCTTGCACGGAATACACATCTTCCATTGCTAAAGCTGAAGAGTAACAAAGTTTATAAAGGTAAATATGGGTTTATATGATAAGGCTTAGGGTTTGATTATTCTAACTAATCTTTATCCGATACCATATCTAGGAGGGCGACCAAATAACACTACATACACCACCCGTAACGACAGGATAGACACATGTGACTGCTCACTCCCACCTCGAATAAGCTAAAGAGTAGGACTAGTAGAGTAATATAAGGTATGGATCTTCTAACTTTCACCAATAGTAATAAACCAACAAGGCAGCTGAGACATGCATACATAGCCGTAACGACAGAATAGACATGCACGCTCGATCACATCCTCATTCGCGTAAAACCCATGGTTAATGATTAGGAAAGGGAAATAAATTGTTGTTAAATAAAAATTACGAAACAAATAGATTAAGTCTAAAATACAAGTTGCTAGACACTTTTTCCCGACCGTTACCATGATAAAGACACAACTATTTACAATGTCTTGATCATAGATCAAAAACAACAACCTAAGTTGGCGTTCCTGTAACGGTCAACTTCCTAATCATCCCATACTTTACATACTTTACAAGGCAAGTGGCGATATCTTCCACTTTATACAATACTCTACATCGTCAATTTGTATCAACGAATAATCGATCCTTCGTGTAATTCCTTCGGTAGTTGCGAAACGATTATCTTCAAACTTTCTTTCTCTTTTTTGTTGCGATTTTTTGTTTTTTTGTTTTTTTAACACTATACTACGAAACTCGGTGTAGTTTCACCATCTTCACGATCATATTATTCTGGGATAATTCTTTGATAATTCTCATTCTATCGAACGTACCATTAATTGCGATTGGTAGTAAAATAAATTGAGTTTTTGATATATATACATTTTCATTTCCGATGTGAAAAATTTTTCCACCATACCAAAATAGACACAAAGACTCGGAAATACAAACTTTACACTTTAAGCAACTAGCAACTATAAAATAAATTAATTTAACAGGGTAGGCTAAGGTGTAAAGGGTAACGAAACAAATAATTGTGTAGTTCCTAAAGGATTGGCTCTATGGTTGTTCTAGGGGTATCTTACTCTTAATTGGAGAGTAAAACAAAAGGTTTATATGAGGCGTTTAACTAAACCAGTGTAGTTAGCATGTAAAGGCATTTTGGGTGTAATCCTAAAATTTACCAATTTAAACAAGTTACTCCATCTAAATCCATAGTACTCATCACTGCGGTCTCGAATAGATATACCAAGCCAAGTTCTAAAGTTTATAACATCACCGGCACACTCATATTTTGTGGAATTTGGGTAAACATTTGGAAACGGATAGGTTAAATCCTTACAATATCTAACAAGGGTTATCGTGTGCGGGTTATGTATCAAGTAATTTCACAAAAGTATGCTTGATTTTTTTTTAATTTTGAGTGTTATTTAAGCATTTTGATGAGAAAATTAGGATAAGTTAACATTCTAATTCCATCCCTACTTGAATTATACAACGTCCTTGTTGTATAGATAAAACATTAAATACGGGAATTAAAAAGAATTAGAATGAGAAACTCCCCTGATATTTGCTCGGTAGATTCTCCATGTTGAGTTATTAGCAAGATTATGTTGAACAACCGCCTTGAAGTTTCAAAACTCCAACACTTCATGATCTTCAGTTTTATAAATTCTCCACCAATATTCGTCAATATTTCTTTCACGAGGTCCTGTATAAAATTCTCTGAAAACAAATTCAATTCTATCTTCGTGTATTCGTTTAGTTAGACTCAAAATAAATACCTAAAACTGTACAGGAAGTCGATACGCCATATCCATACTCCAGGATACGCCATATTGATACTTGTGTCGTATACGTTGTATTCGTTTAATGAATACGTCGTATAGACTGTGCTAAAAAATAAAGACTGGATAACGTCAGAAGGTCAATACGCCGTATCCATGGAGTTTGGATACGCCGTATAGACAGTTTGGAAAGACAGACTCGATAAAAAATTGAAAAAACATTCCGGGTTGTCTCTCGACAAGCACTTTTGTTTACATAAAAGTCTTTAAGTTAGAACCCCCCCCCCCACCCCAAAACCCCCCCCCCACCCCCCTCGTCCAAATTTAATCCCATCCTTATAAAACAATTCGGGGTCAAACGGGATGCCAAATGGCACATACAAATTCTTGATTAGGAAAATAAATGACATCCCTTTGTTAAGATGATTCCAAGTCATGATATTAAAATTTAATCTCTTGATAAAAAGTTTCTGTTTTAAAAAAACTTCATTAGATGTTTCATGACTTGTTTCTAAAAGCTTTTTGACCATGTGCATAGACACCAACATTTGTATTTATTAATCAGGTAACGGTTGGACGGATAAATCCGAAGAGTGTTCAATATCAACTTTATCATCATCATTGTCCTTATCCGATTTTGAATCATTGGGATAAATTACGTTAAAAGGAAATAGATCATTAAAGTTTAAAACGTTTTGTTACTCTTCATCACATTCGGACAATGATGTTTCATCTTTCAAATTAAATTTATCGATATGTTGAGGGTTTAAAATCAGTTCAGTTAATAAATCTCATTTAGACGTAAGAGCATCATTATAAACAATTGCTGGAAATTCATTCTTAAAATCTTTAAAGAAGTCTAAATCATCAAAATAACTGACCGTAGGCTCGGGTGACGGAAACGAAGGCATATTGACTTTTTCATTACTATTTTCCAAATCCGTTTTCAAATCATTGATAGAAATTATTTTATAAGAGGACGAGTTTTTGTCAAAACTAACCATGTAATCTTCATCGTCAGATTCGTCAAACGATACTCTAAATTCAATTTCATCGTCGTTAAGAGAACTTACCATAGGCTCACACGAGAGTGTTGCTTCAGATGTTAACGTGTCGTTAAAGACTATAGCTGAGAATTCAGTTTCAACAGATCCGAGGGCGTGAACGTCTTTATTATCCCAGATCTTACCATACGTAGCAGTTTCCCAGTTTATAGCACCAACCATCCTAAGACTTTTTCTCCTCAAGCCTGATATATTCTTCATAGTTATGTTGGGGTCGTTCCATTTTAACCTATCATAAAATGGCTAGAAAGAAAACGGTCAAAAAGACAAATCGCCGAATGGATGGTTAGGAGTCGAATAGACTCCAATATAGGTTTAGAACACCATTGTATACGCCGATTGGTATTTGACTCAGAAAGTTACAGCTGACCGTAACTATGCAGGAAAACACACAAGCACACAATATGCAAAAATATACAATGCAGAAATCAAACACACACAAATATGCAAATTAATCTAAACTAAAACACTAATAAAAACAAGAATTAAACAACTTCACTCGCCGACAGCGGCGCCAAAAACTTGATGTGTCATTATGTAGGTTGTTACTTTATTCAAGTTTTACTATTTATATTTTTCCGACTTTACCTAAAACAACACTTTAAACTAACGGCAGTACAGCACCATCAGATTAACTTCTTGGTAGTAGGGTTCGACACTAAGACCGATGATGACCATCAAATAAAATTACTTTAATAGCATCATTTATCCCCAATATAAATAACCCATTTAGATAATTATTTGCAAAGAATGTTTACTAAATGCATTTGTTATTGAGAATTGCTTAATATGGAGTACTTGGATAAAGATTAGCAAAAAGGCACTGCATTCTGAAGCTTTAAACAAAGACATTTGAATATTACTTGTCTGACAACCTTTACGCCGAATCACAATCAATGGAAAGATACGCATATATGTGCCTGCACCTTCAAAAAAGACCATAAAAAGAAACAAGATAATAATCGTATCCAAAAAGAAGATCTATGGCCGTATTCCCAGTTATGGTAGATAAAATATTCGAGATGATAACGAATGTGGTCCCTACTCAAGAAAACCCCCGATAACGCCGTATTGGACCTCAGTCAATACGTCGTAATCGACCAATTTCCAGACCTTATAAATAAAAACCTAAAAACAGGTTTCCAGTGTGCTAAATCAAATTTTTCGCTACCTCAACCAAAAAGTCAATTCAAAGAGAAGAAGACATAAGAGGTTCTTAGCAACCGTAAATAATTCTCATAAGGAAACAACTTGAAATCCTCTTTATACTCTTGTAGTCCATTTAGTTTTTTGTATCATTCGTTGAACCTTCGGTATTTACCTGGCTACATTATTACTTTTTGTATTGAATAGACATTTGAAGGCTAATACCTCAGGGTATTAGCCATTTTATGAAGATCTAATGTTTGGTTTGTTTAATCTTGATTCTTATTTACATTGATTCCTTGTTTATGTTTAACAGATTTATACATGTTTAGTGCTTTTGTATGCGACCTATCATTTCAACTGGATCTAATAATATTATTGAGATAAAAAAGACGTGGGGTTTGGAGGAAGGGGGTACGTATGGTGAGGCCGCGATCAAGCACACACCCATACCGTGGACCAAGTCATCTCGAAGCTAGTATGGCTCTCCAAAATAGTGATTAATACATCTAGACCAATAGGATCACGAATAATAACCTATCTTTTCCTTATAGTAATGCGAGCTAGTAGTTTTGGACTAGCAGGTGACCCTTGGATCCCCCCGATTTATGTACTATAAAATAATTGGTAAAGACTTTAGAAGACCTACTAGTGTATGAATTTCCATAATGCAGTAAGTGGGAAAAGTCTCCAATGAAGCTAAGGTTTTAACAAGAACGCAAATTGCTTTTAATCCCTAAGATAGATTATAATCAGCAAATAAGGATGCTTTATACGGATACGTTTAATTGTGATAGATCGTATCTAGGTCTTATAAAGAAGTACCGCCTAAGTCTTAAGAATGATATGCCGCCTCAAGATAAGTAATCATTGCACTAAATAAACAAACCAACGTTCTAATTGGATTAATGGTTACTACAGTTTTCTTATATTTGGCAAGACTGCTCTTTTATCTTCTGTTAATGTACTTGCATGTGTTTTAGTGTCTTAAGTTAATTTTAGTCACCACAAAACCCGTGACAGTCTCTCAGGCTAAAAAACCCCCTATCTGTTAGATTTAGGATTAATATAGGTTTAGCATTTGTTTAACATAGAATAGAATTAACTTAGTTTAGACAACCAAAATATTAAAAAAAAAAATTTTTTTTATAAAAAAATTAAAAAAGTTATTTTTGAAAGGAATGTTTCTCGCTCTTAGTGATCGACACCCTACTTACCACAAAACTCCCATCTGAATTGACCGCATACTGCCCGTTAAGTGTTGTTTTTTGGAAGAAAAATATAATTTAAAACTTGAACATAATTACAACCCACACAAATGACAACGACACATCAAGTTTTTGGCGCCGTTGTCGGGGAGTGAAAATTTAATCTTGATTTTTATTTGATATTTTGGTTTTTAACATTAGATTAGTCTAAACCTTAGGATTAGTTTAGTTATAGAATAGTTTATAATCCTGTTTGTTTGCTTATTGTGTTTGTGTAATACGGCGTATTCAGTTTACTGAATATGACGTATAAGTTATTTGACGGTTTTCTTTCCTAGCAAGTTTATTATAGGATGGACAACCCGAACATTACTATGGAAGAATACATCAGGCTTAAAGAAGAAAAAGCTCGCCGGCGTGGTAAGGTGTATAACAGGGAAACTGCTAAGCATGGTAAGATCTGGTATGATGAAGACGTTCACGACCTCAGATCCGTTGAAACCGAATTCCCAGCTATATTCTTTAATGACGAGTTATCATCTAAAAAAACACTCTCGTGTGAACCCACGGTAATTTCTCTTAACAACGATAAAATTGACTTTAGAATATCGTTTGATGAATCCGACGATGAGGATTACACGGTAATTTTTGACAAAAACTCATTTTCTTATAAAATAATTTATGTAAATGATTTGAAAACAGATTCGGAAAATGATAATGAAAAAGTTAATATGCCTTCGTTTCCGTCACCCGAGACTACGATCAGTTATTTTCATGATTTAGACTTCCTTAAAGATTTTGAGAATGAATTTCCAGCCATTGTTTACAATGATGCTCTAATGTCTAAATTAGATTTCTTAACTGAACCTACTGTAAGTCCTCAACATATCAATGAATTTAATTTGAAAGATGAAACATCATTGTCCGAATGTGATGAAGTGGAACAAAACGTTTTATACTTTAATGATCTATTTCCTTTTAACATAATTTATCCTGATGATTCAAAATCGAATAAGGACAATGATAATGATAAAATCGATATAAAATAGTCTTTAGGGGTAATGTAATAAATACCGATGTTGGTGCCTATGCACATGGGTCAAATAAGCTTTTGGAAACAAGTCATGATATATCTAATAAATTTTTCAAAACTGAAATTTTTATCAAGGAATTAAATTTTAATATCATGACTTGTAATTATATAATCAAAGGGATGCTAATAAATCTTTTTAAGAATTTATATGTGCTGTTTGACATCCCATTCGACCCCAGGTTGTTTTATAAAGATGGAATTAAATTGGAGGCAAGTCTAACTTAAAGACTTTTTTGTAAACAAAAGTGCTTGCCGAGAGACAACCTGGAATGTACGTTCGATTTTCTTATCGAGTCTATCTTTCCAGGTTGTCTTTACGCCGTATATAAACCCCATGGATACGGCGTATTGACCTTCTGGACGTTATCCAGTCTTTATTTTTAGCACAGTCTATACGACGTATTCATTAAATGAATACAGCCTACAGCTATCAATACGGCGTATCCTGAGGAACGGATACGGCGTATTGACTTCCTGTATAGTTTTAGGTTTTTATCACGAGTCTAACCAGCGAATACACGGAGAAAGAAATTGCACTTGTTTTTTTATATCTTGCACAAAACCTTACTGAAAAGAAAACGACGACGTTGGTGGAGTATTTTCTGGGATCTAATGTGTGTTGCTAGGATTAAATCCTGCACTAACAACACATATTCTTGCTCATTAACTCAACTTGGAGAATCTACCAAGCAAAATATCAAGGGAGTTTCTCGTTCTAATTCTTTTAATTCTCGTTTTTAATGTTTTATCTATACAACGAGGACGTTGTATAATTCAAGTGGGGGGATGGAATTAGAATGTATACTTGTCCTATTTTTCACACTAAAATGCTTAAATTATGCTCAAATTTAATTTTTTTTTCAAGCATACTTTTGTGAAATTACTTGTTACATAACCTGCACACAATAACCCTTATTAGATATTGTGAGGATTTAACCTTATCCATTTCCAAATGTTTACCTAAATTCCACAAAATATGAGTGTGCCAGTGATGTTGTAGACTTTAGAACTTGGCTTGGTATATCTATTCGAGACCACAACAATGAGTACTATGGATTTAGATACTTGTTTAAATTGCTAAATTTCTAGGATTACATCCAAAAAGCCTTTATATATTGTTTTATTAACTAACTACACTGGTTAGTTAAATCCCCGTATAAACCCTTTGTTTACTCTCATCTTAAGAGTAAGATACCCCTAGAAAAACCTATAGAGCCAATCCTTTAGGAATAACACCAACTGTTTGTTTTGTTACACCTTTACACCTTAGCCTACCCTGTTAGATTAAGTCCATTTATCAATTGCTGGTTGCTTAAAGTGTAAAATATGTATTTCCCGAGTCTCGTGTCAATTTTCTATCTTTGGTACAGTTAGGAAAAAATTTGCACATTGCAAATGGGAATGTATAAAGTAGTTAAAACTCATGTATTTTTACTACCGACACAATTATTGATATGTCTGAAGAATGAAGGATTATCGAAGGAATTATCCAGAGTTATTAGGAGTATCACACAAATCATTCTTCAAAGTCTGAAAAGCCTCTTCTTGTTCTACGCTCCACTCATACTTCTGATTCCTCTCAGTTAGGGAAGTAAGGGGGTTCAACAATCTAAAAAAAATTCGCGATGAACGTCGGTAGTAACCTGCCAATCCTAAGAATAATCATCCAATTCCTCACTGCCTCACTCTTACTCGGGTCCACGTGAATACGTTATGGTTGACCACGTGACCAAGAAAATGCACTTCTTCCAACCAAAACTCACACTTAGAAAACTTAGCATACAACTTCTCCTTCCTCAGTGACTCCAACACTAACTTCAAATGAACTTCATGTTCCTCCTTCGACTTTGAGTAGGCCAGAATGTCATCAATGAATATGATGACAAACCTACCTAAGTACGGTTTGCAAACCCGGTTCATTAAGTCCATGAAAACCGCTGGTGCATTGGTTAACCCAAAAGGCATAACCGTAGACTCAAAATGTCCGTATCTCGTTCGAAATGCGGTCTTTGGAATGGCATCCTCATGCACTCGTAGCTGATGATAACCTGACCGAAAATCTATCTTTAAGAAAGGACACGCTCCTCGTAACTGATCAAACAAGTCATCAATCCTAGGGAGTGGATAACGGTTTTTAACAGTTAATTTGTTCAGCTCCCTATAGTCGATACACATACGAAATGATCCATCCTTCTTCTTCACGAACAACACAGGTGCTCCCCACGGTGAATGACTAGGTCGTATGAAACCCTTGTCTTGCAACTCTCGAAGTTGTTCAGACAATTCTTGCATTTCTGAGGGTGCTAGACGATATGGAGACTTCGCGACTGGCGTCGCTCCATGAACCAAATCTATGCGGAACTCAACTTGTCGTCGTGGTGGTCATCGACAAATCTTCCGGAAACACATCAATAAAATCTCGTACAACGGAAATATCACTCAATTTTGGTTCATCTACCTTTGTGTTCATTAAGGTTTTCACGACTCCTTGAGTACGTTCACCATGAACCCGAAGTATCTCATCACCTTCCAATGGTATCCTAACCACCTTCTCATGACATACTATCACAAACTTCCTCTTGGACAACCAGTCCATTCCCACAATCACATCAAAGCTTCCACGACTCACGGTATCAACGAACTCCAAGGGTTACGAACAATCGAATAGGATAACAAACGAATATCGAGTCAAAGGCTAGAATGCATATAGGAGATTCCACATATGCAATTAGACGTAGATCAAATGACATAAGAATCCTTTGAAAGAAAGGATACGTATATGCACCGAGTGAAAGTGCAAACGAAAGAAAATCAACAGGTGTACCACGATAAAAGAACACATAAAAAAATCAATACGAAAGACGGAAATTCTTATACTAATTATCGATTTTACTCGAAAGACCAAATTAAATATTGTTTTTTTAAAAATCAATTTAAATTAAGAAAGACACTTTAAGTATGAAATCATTTTAAATAATAATGAAATTGTCTTAAATGTAATATTTGAAAAATTCATTCTGGTTGTCATAAAAATCTAGAGATGGTTATCTAATGGTGTATCATACCTTACCACTATGAACCACTTTAAACTTGCTTTTTATAATAAAATAAAATTTATTTAACCACTCAACAATTTTCATATCCTATTTGTATTGATCATTTAAACATATTCTATTTACAAATATCATTTTAAACACAGTTTTTCCCAAACACTAACACAATACTTCAAAACGGCTTTTATAATTAGACATCAATTATAAAATATGTTACTCAAACAAAGGACACCATAATACCAAAAGGGATCGTAAAACACCGTACAGACCCTAACACAATTCTATTGTTTGATAACGAAAGAAAATACCAGGAACCATATACTCAAAATAAAATCAAACAAACTCGTACAAGAAAACTCATGCAAGACGTTACGTACCCAAAAGAAAACGTAAGGTCTTATCCAAAATAACGATCAACAGAGCAAACCTAAAAGCATCGATACTAACACGTCGCCAACGGGTTACGAAAACCAAGGGATATACAAAGAAAGGAGTAATGATCTACACTAATATGTTAGGAACAATTAGTGCTAAAAACGTTTGATACTCATACGAGAAATCAATGCAACGAAAGAACTAACGAAACGCGCCTATATCCGAAAGAGCAGATCCGAACAAACAATCGAGCAACGAGCAACCACAATAATAATAATAATAATAATACTAGGTATCCGCAAATACTAGATAGAAGAGAAACTTACTATCTATACAACTCAACTCAACATATCCTCCAATTAGGGTGAGAGAAAAATTCTCTACCCATACCACCATCTTTATCATGAATACACATATCAAAAAGGAAAACATATTACACTACCACCTTACAACCAAACACAAATAAATGCAATCATGGTCACAAGTCTACGTGTGTGATGCCTTTATAATTATGTTGGCCACCATAATTATAAGTGCCTCCTTTCACACGTGTACTTACTTCCAAGATTACCCATTTCAATCATAATTCACATATGAGCACATATACCACATTGCACATCTTAAACCACTCCAACTTAACACATAAAGGATGCTCCATCAATTAACTACTTACTTATATCAAAATAAAATCGAAACGACATAAAGGAACGAAAATCTCGCAACAACTCCCAAAATACGAAATATCCGAAAGAAATAATCAATAACAACATGACGAGGTAAAGGACGGGATAAACTTATGCTGGGCCTCGCTTGGGTTTGACTTTGCCTCCGCAAGAATCACCCGACTCCGCGGGTCCAGCCCTACTACGCGCATCCGACAAACGATCAACTATCCTATCTCCTTCGGTTCCACAAGAGGCTCCTCTTATGGATCCTTATAACGCTTAAGTCCAGTTGGGAAAATGGTTCCCCAACGAGACTTCTTACGGGTGGGGGAAAAACATAGGGGAAAAACATAGCTAAAATACTAAGAAAGTAATACATATCATACCAGATAAGGGTAGGCAAAATAACTCAATGACAACTTAGCAAAATACAAGATATATAAGCTATGCAAAAATAGAGGGGAAGCATAGCAGTTATAGCATTAAACACTTAAGCCCTAAATGCATCTACATGAAGGACCCCTAGGTTATAGTCTAGGCTCAACCACCTACTTCTCTATAACCAAAGGCTCTGATACCAATCTGTCACACCCCGCCTAGGCGGAAACACGAGGCGTAACATCATGGATATCATCACAACACAATGGTGTCAACAATAGAGAGAACTAAATGAAATAGATAAACAAATGAGACACAATGTGTCATGACAATATCTAACACAAGATAAAGGAGTCTTGCATTAAGATAACAAAGTCATACCACAAGGAAACATAATCCAAAGTCTAAACATCCAATGATCAATCAAATAGCAAACAATTCAAAAGACATAAATAAAATCTCTAGGAGAATGACTCCGCATGCAAGCCTACGGTCTCACTAGCCACTCTTCCTAACATCAACATCCTCAACATGATTACCTGAAAATGATGCTTAAAACGTCAACATAAAGTTGGTGAGAGTCATAGGTTTAAGACACGAAAATCGAATCCATAATTGTAAATTACTGTGATAATAAAGAAAACATTGCAGGACAATAAATGAACTACCATACAGGCTAACATGCAAATCCAATCAATCACACAAATAACCGGCAAACGACTACAAGACGTCTCATATCGTACCAAGGTCCCTATGGTTACCCCCTTAGCCCAGGACATGGGTACTCTCAAAGTAACCTTCCTGCCCGCTAGGCCACAGTACCTTCCACTAAACAGGCCATGGATACCCGCAGGTGATCCCCCCTGACTTAGTTCACAATTCTCAATATCACATCACAAAACATGTAGCACACAACATACAATAGTCACGTATAGTCCATGCATCTTTGACAACACATTATCACAGTAATCAAAACATTTCCAAACACTTTGCATCATTTCCACCCCAATAAATCATAAGAAAAGAGGGGCTATGAAACTCACCTGGATACTCAAACGCAGCTTCCAAATCTCTACACGCAACTATACAAATAAATAAACACGGTTACACGCGACCAAGATAAAAGCTCTAGTCCATGTAACACACATATGATGGATGTCTAAGGGTTTAGTTAACCATCATGGGTTACCTCGACACCATGCCCAACCTTAACCATCTTATTAACACTTTACACTAGCCACTTACAATTAACTCAGAATTGTAGAATTTTAGTGTCTCTTTACGTACCCAAAACCCTTACTTAATGACCTTAATAAATTATACCAAAAATCACCCATGTTCATTTATGAGAATATTAACTACCTTGTGATTTCCAAGTATTACTTACATGTGTAACCACCTTAAATAAAATCAAACTTCAAAACTGTCCTAATTCGGATTTGATTGCACACAAAAATATATCCCTCTAACTACCATACTTAGACATGCTTTTAGAGGCTAATGTTTACATGATTATCCATAGACATTTGGAAATTAACTACTGTAGAAGGACTAAGCTTAATTCCATTTTTAAGTATAGGTTTTACCCTCACAAACATGACCTAAATCTGACCCGTATTTACTTATCTGACAACTTTTAGTGTAACCAACATTTGAATGACTTTCCGACCTTAAAAACTTTCAAGGATGGATTTTCTGGAAAATAGAGATGTAAATTCCATGGGGAGAAAAAGTTATCAGCATAAATTATGTGGAACTTGTTTTTCTTGCTCCCCCTCAATTTTACATATGTTTGTCACCAAAAAAAATACCAAGCTGTAAAATAAATATAAAATTGAGGGTGAGACAACGTTGAGCACATAATTTTGAAAGATTATGAATTGTCATTGAAGAATTCTTAAAAAATTATGCTCAAACACTAGGTCACCTTATAACAAATATTCTATTGAGATGTCATTAATATTACAAAGTTGTTATTAAGAGACTTTTTATAATGTTTTGAATACATAAGAATTGTCATGTAAAGATGTATCTAAAAACATTAAAACTTTGTATTTCGAAAAACTCCCCCTAAAAAATAGAACCAATTGTAATATTGTTGTCTCTTTTGTGAGGGATGGAGTGTTGAACACATAATTTTGAAAGATTTTGAATTGTCATTGATAAATTCTTGAAAAATTGTGTTCAACTCTTTGAAAAACATATGTTAGAAGACTTCTCTTCTAACGTTAAGGGTAAGTGCACTTATGCGTACACTGTCCTTTTCTTGAGCTTAAAACTTTGAATGTCTTATAGAAACTACTCAAGACCGAGAAAATTGATTTTCTCGTTGTTAGGATAAGTTGTCTTTATAGATAAACTTTCCTTTATTTGAAGTCCGAGTTACGTAATTATTTGCACA
>BQNB010129067.1:2791-19179 GCA_026074375.1 Tanacetum coccineum
TTAAGGACTAATTATTCCTAACATATTAGTGTGGATCATTACTCCCTTAGGTGTATATCCCTTGGTTTTCGTAACCCGTTGGCCACGTGTTCGTATCGATGCTTTTAGGTTTGCTCTGTTGATCGTTATTTTGAATAAGACCTTACGTTTTCTTTTGGGTACGTAACGTCTTGCATGAGTTTTCTTGTACGAGTTCGTTTGATTTTATTTTATTATAAAAAAGCAGGTTTAAAGTGATTCATAGTGGTAAGGTACGATACAACATTAGATAACAATCTCTAAATTTTTATGACAACCAGAATGAATTTTATAAAGATTACATTTACGACAATTTTATTTATTATTTAAAATGATTTTTATACTTAAAGTGACTTTCTTAGTTTAAATTGATTTTTATAAAAACATTATTTATTTTGACCTTTTGAGTAAAGTCCATAATTGGTATAAGAATTTTCGTCTTTCGTATTGATATTTTTTTGTGTTCATTTGTCGTGGTACGCTTGTTGATTTTCTTTCGTTGCGTTTTCACTCGGTGCATATACGTATCCTTTCTTTCAAAGGATTCTTATGTCATTTGATCCACGTCTATTTGCATATGTGGAATCTCCTATATGCATTCTAGCCTTTGACTCGATATTCGTTTGTTATCCTATTCGATTGTTCGTAACCCTTGGAGTTCGTTGATACCGTTGAGTCGTGGAAGCTTTGATGTGATTGTGGGAATGGACTGGTTGTCCAAGAGGAAGTTTGTGATAGTATGTCATGAGAAGGTGGTTAGGATACCGTTGGAAGGTGATGAGATACTTCGGGTTCATGGTGAACGTACTCAAGGAGTCGTGAAAACCTTAATGAACACAAAGGTAGATGAACCAAAATTGAGTGATATTTCCATCGTACGAGATTTTATTGATGTGTTTCTAGAAGATTTGTCGATGACCACCACAGCGACAAGTTAAGTTCCGCATAGATTTGGTTCATGGAGCGACGCCAGTCGCGAAGTCTCCATATCGTCTAGCACCCTCGGAAATGCAAGAATTGTCTGAACAACTTCAAGAGTTGGAAGACAAGGGTTTCATATGACCTAGTCATTTTCCGTGGGGAGCACCCGTGTTATTCATGAAGAAGAAGGATGGTTCTTTTCGCATGTGTATTGATCATAGGGAGTTGAACAAATTAATTGTTAAAAACCGTTATCCACTCCCTAGGATTGATGACTTGTTTGATCAGTTACGAGGAGCATGTCCCTTCTTAAAGATAGATTTTTGGTCAGGTTATCATCAGCTACGAGTGCATGAGGATGACATTCCAAAGACTGCATTTTGAACGAGGTACAGACATTTTGAGTCTACGGTTATGCCTTTTGGGTTAACCAATGCACCAGCGGTTTTCATGGACTTAATGAACCGGGTTTGCAAACTATACTTAGGTAGGTTTGTCATCATATTCATTAATGACATTCTAACCTACTCAAAGTCGAAGGAGGAACATGAAGTTCATTTGAAGTTAGTGTTGGAGTCATTGAGGAAGGAGAAGTTGTATGCTAAGTTTTCTAAGTGTGAGTTTTGGTTGGAAGAAGTGCATTTTCTTGGTCACGTGGTCAACCATAACGTATTCACGTGGACACGAGTAAGAGTGAGGCAGTGAGGAATTGGATGATTATTCTTAGGATTGGCAGGTTACTACCGACGTTCATTGCAAAAAAAAATTAGATTGTTGAAACCCCTTACTTCCCTAACTGAGAGGAATCAGAAGTATGAGTGAAGCGTAGAACAAGAAGAGGCTTTTCAGACTTTGAAGAATGATTTGTGTGATACTCCGATAAAGCGAATGTAGTGGGTGATGCGTTGAGTAGAAAGGAGAGAGTGAAATCAAGACGAGTAAGAGGAATGATACTGGCAGCCCAAAGTGAGGCGTTCAAGCAAGAGAACGTACTCGCAGAAAGGCTACATGGTTTAGATCAACAGATGGAAAGAAAAGGAGACGAGAGTTTGTACTTTATGGATCGAATTTAGGTTCTATTGGTAGGAAGTGTAATGGATGAGGCCCATGCATCAAGGTACTTGGTACATCCGGGAGCGGATAAGACGTACTATAACCTTGGAGACATGTATTGGTAGCCACGTGTAGAAAAGGATATAGCTACCTATGTTAGCAATTGTCGGATTTGTTTAAGAGGTGAAGGCTGCAATGTCAAAGACTTTTGGCTTGCTGCAACAGCCTGAGATACTTGAGTGAAAATGAGATAGAATCACCATGGATTTTATCACTAAATTTCCAAGGTCAAAGTAGTGAGTATGATGTGATTTGGGTGATGGTCGATAGACTGACCAAGTTAGCTCATTTTCTAGCTATACAAGAAGATTTCAAGATGTGAAATTGGCAAGGATTTATATTGATGAGATAATAGCAAGGAATGGAATTCTAGTGATGATCAACTCAGATTGAGATGGATGATTTACCTCGTGGTTTTGGCAGACGCTGCAGAAAGTGTTAGAGACGCGATTGGATTTGAGTACTGCTTAGCATCCTCAAGTGGATGGACAAAGTGAATGTATGATTCAGAGTTTGGAAGATATAATGAGGGCATGTGTTATCGAGTTTGGTGGTAGTTACCATTTGAGCATTCGGTGTGTTCCGTTTGAAGCTTTGTATGGAAGGAAATGTAGGTCGCATGTTCTATGGGTGGAAATTGGAGAGAGTAGTTTGACTGGACTTGAGTTAGTACAAGAAATGACTGATAAGGTAGTGTTGGTAAAGGAAAAGCCCAAAGCGGTGAATAATCGTTAAAAGAGCTATGTTGATTTTAGGCGTAAGCTGTTAGAGTCTGAGGTGGGAGATCGTGTACTGTTAAAGGTGTTGCCTTGGAAGGGCGTAGAGCGTTTCGGAAAGAAGGATAAATTAGCACCAAGATATGTAGGACCGTTTGAGATCCTTGAAAGGATTGGCCTTGTAGCGTATAGGTTGAGGTTACCTGAGGAGTTAAATAGCGTACATGACACCTTTCATGTGTCAAATTTGAAGAAGTGTTTGGGGAATGCTAATTCGCATGTGTCGTTGAATGAAATTATGGATCGTGAGATTAAGAGTTTGAAACGTAGTAGTATACCACTCGTGAAAGTTCGTTGGAATTCAAAGCGTGGTCCCGAGTTCACTTGGGAACGCGAAGACTATATGAAGTCTAAGTATCCTCAGTTGTTTGTTGATCGTGCTAATGAGTCAGCTAGTTAAATCTCGGGACGAGATTTCCTAAAGGAGGGGATACTATGACAACCGTGATTTGAGCAGGTTAGTTTATATCTTTAGATATGGCTAAGGGTTCATTTTATATGTTTAGGTGTGGTGCTATGTGATTTTTTGTGTGGAAAGGAATGGCGTATTGCATGCAATGCTACGTCAATAGTTGGATGATATAGTGATAAGCGTTTATGAGTAATGTGACATTTTAGAAATGAAAGAAGTAAGTGAAATATAGAAGTTTGTAGTAAACTTTCTAAAAATAGAAAGTGGTTTGGTGAAATGAAAGTTATTTTTAGAAAGATTAGTAAGTAGTGTTTAAGTAAAAAGGTTTTATCAAATTAGCTTAGGTTATTGTAAAAACTTAAGAAAATGAAGTAAATTAGTAAATTAATACATTAATATAAAAATATATATATAAAGTATATATAATTAAAAGGGTGCATCCGATTTAGGGTTTAAAAAGAAAAAAAATTATTTTTTTAGGCTTATTTGAGTTGGGCTAGGACTAGAAGGAAATAGATAGCCCATCTATTTTCCGTTCTTTACTTGTTGCCGTGAGATTACCCCCCCCCCCCCCCCAAACCCTAAAAGTTTTTTTTCATTTGTGGATCCAAGAGTCATTCAAGAGTAGTTTAGGTGCTAATCATCAAGGTAAGTGTGTTCAATCTAGTTTAATTAGTGCATTCATGTAACAAAATCAATGATGGATTCTAGGGTTTTATAAAATATAATATATTAATGATATATTATGATTGTAGTATGATTAGGGATTGATTTGGGTCATGATCATGCAATTTGTTAGGTTAGATTTGCGATTCCTTTTGGTATTATGGTGTCATTTGTTAGAGTAACATATTTCATAATTGATGTCTAATTATAAAAACTCTTTGGAAGTATTGTGTTAGTGTTTGAGAAAAATTGTGTTTAAAATGATCTTTGTAAAAAGAATATGTTTAAATGGTCTAAAACAAATAGGATATTAAAATTTTTAAGTGGTTTAAAAATTTTTATTTTTATATTATAAAAAGCTGGTTTAAAGTGATTCATAATGGTAAGGGGTAACGATATACTATTAGATAACCATCTACTAGATTTTTTTTATACAACCAGAAGAATTTTAAAAGATTAAATTTAAAGCACAAATTTTATATTAATTATATAAAACGATTTTTAAGCATAAACTGACTTTCCTTAAATTTAAATTTTGAATTTTTAAAAAACATTATATAAATTGTCTTTCGAAGTAATGTCGATAATTGGTATAAGAATTTAAGTAGGCGAAAACCAAATCCAAACTCAATCACAAGGAGACGATCACGCTCCATGGATGTCATACCCACAAAGTAGGCAAAAACCAATCTCAAACTAAATCACAAGGAGACGATCACGCTCCATGGATGTCATACGACATGCAACACATAAACATATAATAGCTACATAAAAGTCCATGCATCAATTAAACCACATAATCACAACAATTAAAACGTTTCAAAACACATTTTGCATCATTTCCATCCCAAGAAAACATAGTAAAATGGGACTATGAAACTCACCTGATGCTCAACTTACTTGACAAGATCTTGCACACAATCTAATCATAACAAAACACAAGTTACACTCAGTTAGGCTAAATGCCTAAGTCAATGTAATAATCACATGATGGACTTCTAAACTTTACACTAAGTTTATAATCCTTAATATACATTTCCCATATCATATTCACAACCTATATGACCTTACTCATTAACTTCCACTTTTACAGTTTCTGACTGAATTTTGTAGTCACTTTATGACTATAAATAAAATACTTAAACACCTAATTGATGGTTCTCCTTACATTCCCCAGCTCTTCAATGAGTTGTGAGCTACTGTGATTTAAAAAAAATAATACTAAGTGGAACTATTTTATAAAAAATCATCTTTACAAAGTACTCAGATTCGGACCTGAACGCGCACCAAAAAGTTTGACATCCTTAAAAATACTTTGAAAATGTTTTATCGCTAGCCATTCGAACTGGAGTTATTAGACACCTAAAATATGACTCATGATTTTTGGCTAACCCTAATTTGAATTTTAAGTAGGGGTTTTACTCCCCGAAATCAGACCCAAATCTGACCCGAATTTAGTGATTGGAGTCTTAAAAATATCTAGATCGGCTGTTCAACACACAATCTTGCTCAAATAAACTCAACACGGAGAATCTACCGAGCAAAAATATTAGGGGATGTTTTCCATTCTAATTCTTTTATTTCCTGTATTTAATGTTTTTATTTAATCAATCGAGGACGTTGTATAATTTTAAAATGGGGGATGGATATTAGAATGTTTACTTGTCCTATTTTTCACACTAAAATGCTTAAAATCGATCAAAGTTAAAAACTTTTCAAGCTTACCTTTTTAGGAAATTACTTGATAATTAACCTGGCTACACATATATTATTTTGATGATTTAACCTTATCTGTTTCTAAATGTTTACCCAAATTCCACAAAAATATGAGTATGCCGGTGATGAAGCAGACTTTATAACTTGGCTTGGTATATCTATTCAAGACCACAATAATGATTACTACGGATTTAGATGGAGTAACTTGTTTAAACTGGTAAATTTTAGGATTACACCCAAATCGCCTTTACATGTTGTGTTATTAACTAACTACACTGGTTTAGTTACCCCACGTATAAACCTATGTTTACTTCATTTTAGAGTAAGATACCCCCTAGAACAACTCGTTTTGAACCAATCCTTTAGGAACTACACACAATTATTTGTTTCGTTACACCTTTACCCTTAGTTACCCTGTTAGATTATGTTTTTACAGTCGCTGTTTCTTAAAGTTGTAAGTTTGTATTTCCCGATAGTCTTTGTTGTCTATTTTGGTACGGTTGGAAGAAATTTGCACATCGCAAATGGAATGTATATTATAGTCAAAACTCCATGTATTTTTATCTACCATAGCAATTATGGTACGTCAGGTAGAACGAAGACATTACCATAGGAATTTATACCAGATTAATATGATCGTGTAGATGTGAACTACATCGAGCTTTGAAGTATAGTGTTAGTGGAAAAAAAATAAAAATATAATAGAAAATCGCAACAAAGAAGAGAATGAAAAGTTTGAAGATGATCGTTTCGCACTACTACCGAAGGAATTTACACGATAGGATTCGATTATTCGTTGATATAAAATCGTCACGATGTAGAGTATGTATTAAAGTAGGTATGATATTGCCACTTTGCATTGCTAAAGTATGTAAAAGTATAAGGAAGATGACGTTGACGGGAAACACCAACTTAGGTTGTTTTTTATCTATGATCAATCAATAGACGTTGTAAATAGAGTTGTGTCTTTATTCATAGGTATACGGTCGGGAAAAAATGTCTAGCAAAACTTGTATTTTAGACTTAATTATTTGTTTCGTAATTGTTATTTTACACCAATTTAATTCCTTTCCTTATCATTAACCATGGGTTTAGCGGTGGAGATCTGTTTCCTTGCCAAGCTTATGATAGGAATATCTCGTCACGAGACCAAGCTATTGACGCGAATTAGTTACTGTTACCACATTAGATTAGTGAGTGATTTAGTGGTCTTCATCTTCCTATTTATGAGGTGTTTGGTGTGTGTACTTGTGATAGATCATATATTAAATGCTTCTTAACAGAAAATATCTTTTAGGATACCATTTTATTGACTTTAAAGGCTACTTAAGGACAAGTTAGGATTCTTGTAGGGGGTTAGTTAATGTCATCAAATAACGTCTATTTTATAGCATCATTTATCCCATGTATTCAACCCATTTTGTATAATTATTGCAAGAATTGTTACTTAATGTTTATATTTGAGAATAGAGTATTTATGGAGTGAGTACTTGGAGAATTTGCAAAAGGCGGAATTTTCGAGCTTAAATGAAGATATTTTGAGATTACTTATTCTAAAAACCATTAGCCGTATTCCTCAAGGAAGATACGGCGTATCCGTGCCTTGCACTCACCAAAGACCACAAAGGAAAGAAGATCAATACGCCATATCCAGAAGAAGTTAATATAGTATGTGAATATTCTGGAAGATATCAAACGTGGTCCCTACTCCAAGAAACTCCAATACGCCGTATCGAGCCTACTTCCAGTACCTATAATAAAAAAACTCATAAAACATGTTTTAAGTGTGCTAAATTGTGACAAACGGGATTTGAGCAGGTTAGTTTATACCTTTAGAAATGGCTAAGAGTTCATTTTATGTGTTTAGGTGTTGTGCGATGTGATTTATGTGAGCTAAGTGGGTTAAGTAATGTGCTTAATATCATTTTGAGGTGTGTGGGCATTCTATTTGAGTGTGTTTATGATTGGTGGATGAGTATTCCAGTTTGTTCAAGAATAGTGATTATGGAAAGGATGCGTATTGCATGTAAGCTTTGTCAATAATGGAATGATTAGTGTTAAGCGTTATGTTATTGAGAAATGTGGCATTTTTAGAAATGAAATAGGTGGAGTGAAATAATGAGAAGTTTGTGACAAACTTTCTAAAAATAGAAAGTGGTTTGATGAAATGAAAGTTATTTTTAGAAAAGTTAGTAAGTAGCGTTTAAGTAAAAAGGTTTAATCAAATTAGCCTAAGTTTTTATAAAAAAATTTAAGGAAATAAAGTAAAGTAGTTAATTAGTAATATAAAAAAAATGTATGCATATATAGAGGCGTCCGATTTAAGATTTTAAGGAAAAAAAATTTATTTTCTTTTAGGCTTATTTGAGTTGGGCTAGGACTCAAAGAAACAATTATAAAACCAATTTGGCCCATCTATTCTTCCCCTTTTTTTTCTTGTTGCCGTGAGATTCAACCCCCCAAAACCCTAAGAAGTTGTTTTTCATTTGTGGATCCAAGAGTCATTCAAGAGTGTGGTTTAGGTGCTAATCATCAAGGTAAGTGTGTTCAACCTAGTTTAATTAGTGCATTCATGTAACAAAATCAATGATGGATTCTAGGGTTTTATAAAATATAATATATTAATGGTATATTATGATTGTGGTATGATTAGGGATTGATTTGGGTCATGATCATGGAATTGGTTAGGTTAGATTTGCGATAAAATCTTGATTTAGGATGAGGAGAATTTAAGGCTGTGTTTACGAGTGATTATCTCCATGATGGTAATAGTTTTTTTATGTTTCTGGACTCTAAACAGTAGCTCATTGAATGTACTTTCCAGAAAATCCGGCCTCGAAAGTTTTTAAGGTCGGGAAGTCATTCAAATGTTGTTTACCCTAAAAGTTGTCAAAACAGTAAATACGGGTCAGATTTAGGTCATGTTTGTGAGGGTAAAACCCTAACTTAAAATTCGAATTGAGCTTAGCCCTTCTACAGGAGTTTAGTTCTATGTGTCTATTAAAAATCCCCCAAAGGAGAGCTTCTGATTTGGAGTCTAAGTATGGTTTTTAGGTCCAAACTTTTTAGTGTGCAATCAGATCCGAATTGGGACTGTTTTGAAGTTTGATTTTCTTAGGAGTACTTGTGCATGTAAATGGCTTTTGGAAATCCAAAGGTAGTTAATATATTCATAAATGAACATGGGTGATTTTTGGTATGAATTATGAGGGTCATTGAGTAAGGGTTTGGAGTACGTAAAGTCATGATAAAATTCTGCAATTTAGAGTTAATTATAAGTAACTAGTGGAAGGAGTTAATGGAGTGGTTAGGTTTGGGCATGGTGTCGGGGTGACCCATGAAGGTTAATTAAACCCTTAGACATCCATCATATGAGTGTTACATGGACATGAGCTTTTAGCTTGGTCGCGTGTAACACATTTGTGTTTGTATTGTGTAGCTTGTGGGAATATTGTTTGGCAAGCTGCTTGTGCTTCAGGTGAGTTTCATAGCCCCTCTTTTCTTATGATTTTATTAGGGTGGAAATGATGCAAAGTATTTGGAAATGTTTTGATTACTGTGATAATGTGTTGTCAAAGATGCATGGACTATACGTGACTATTATATGTTGTGTGCTACATGTTTTGTGATGTGATATTAAAAATTGTGAACTAAGTCAGGGGGGATCACCTACAGGTATCCATGGCCTATTTAGTGGAAGGTACTGTGGCCTAGCAGGCAGGATGGTACTTTGAGGGTATCCACAGCCGGGGTTAAGGGGGTAACCACATGGACCTTGGTACGATTGAGACGTCTTATAAATCGTTATTGGGAAATCGTGTAATTGAATTGTATTGGATTGGATTGTATTGGATTGGTTGTGCCTGCTAGCCTGTATGATAGTTCATTTATTGTCCTACAATATTTTTTTATTATCACAGTAATGTGCGGTTTGGATTTTATATCGTGTCTTAAACCTATGACTCTCACCAATTTATGTTGACGTTTTAAGCATCATTTTCAGGTAAGTATCGTGATGATGAGAAGGATGCTAGGAAGAGTGGCTAGAGAGACCCTAGGCTTTGCTTGTGGAGTTTCCTTTTCTAGTCTTTTCAGTTATGACATTTGTTTTGCTTGATACTTGATTGTTGGAGATTGTTAGTATTTGGATCATTTTGTTTCGTGTATGACATTACTTTAGTAATGCAAGACTCCTGTATCTTGTGTTGGGTATTGTTATGACACATAGTGTCCATTTGATTATTTCCTTCATTTAGATTTCTCTATAGTAGACACCATTGTGTTGTGATGATATCCATGATGTTACGCCTCGTATTTTCGCCTAGGCAGGGTGTGACAGTTTTGAAAAACTTAAGGAACTTGATTGGTTAAAGAATTGACATAATGAATGGGGGGAGGAGTGCTTGCACGCGAGGTCCCTTTATCATTCCCATCGTTATCATCATCGTTGAGATGAGATGAGGATGGTTGATCAAAGGCAGAGGAAGAAGAAGTGGAATGACGACCTCTTCTCATGCCATGATCCCTTCTTGGCTTTCGCTCTAGTTGAGCGACAAGAGGATTTATGACACGATCGTACAAGACATAGGACTCGTTGTACAACTTGGGATATTCATTCATGATGAATTTAAACAAACGGGTTAATAGCATACCATATGTTAGAATTAACCTAGCTTGCTTAGTGACCCACTCTATTCATTTCACCATGTAATAGGCAAGATTGAATTTTTCGGAGCGTATAGCACAATAAAGGATAAAACAAAGACATGCAGGAACGTGGTACCGATTACCCCCTAGACAAAAAACATTTTCTCAAATAATTTCTTCCAAAGGCTTCAAGGTTGGCTCAATTTCACAAGTTAGAACTTGATATTCAAGAACATCAATTTCTTCCTTATGACGGATGCGGCGGACTTGACCTTCTCGATCAATTCGAATAGACGAAATGATTTCCTTAATGGAAGGAGGGTTGGTTTGATATGGATCATCTAAAGGGATACCATATGCCAACTCATCAAATCTCCATCTATCGCTAAAGACACATGCGCCTTCACAAGGAATGTCAAGAATTTGAGCAAAATCCTCAAGAGAAAAAGAGAAGTATTAGTTTTGAATGACAAAATTAACAAACATTTGACCTTCGTCGGAGTAACTCAATTGATATTGAAAGTAAAATTCAAGAATAAAACAAGGACACACTTGTTTATTGATTCCAAGGAGACACTTAAACTCGATAAAATGGAATAAAGATCGAACATAGTTACTGTCATGTTAAGGGGTGTTTGGCTTATGGCAGTACTAACTTAAGTTAGTACTGTCCATAGCCATTTGGCTTTTTGAATTAATTTTAAATGTCAAATTTAGTTTTATAATGTTTGGATCTAAGGTCTCAATAGGTTAAAATCAGTTTTGATCAAGTTTTTGAAAAATCTGTTAGCATAAGTTTCAGCTTCATATGTACTTTTAGCTTAACTTATGTTGATCTACGCCTTGATCGATCTTTACGTAGTAAAGGGTATTGTTACCATTGGAAGAATCCAAAATAAAAAAGATTGAGACTTTTGTAGTATTGAAAAATCCAAAGTGTAGTGCAGAATCTACCACTTTGATACTCTAGAGGTGTTTATCAATAAAACAGTGATAACTAAACAAACAATGAACCATGAACATACTGCTTCAATATTATTAGAATAATACGAGTACTCTTGTAGTACTGGGGTTACAAACCTTGAAGCTATTACAATCTTTCTCTAAAAGTATTTCTATCTCTTTAAAAGTATATCTATTCTAAACATAGGATCTCCTTTTATAGAACACAAGGAGTCCTTTACTAGAACTACCTATCTTTTAGGATCAGTTACAATTCAAATATAAATATCCCGTAATACTCTCCATGCATTCTTATCTCCAAGTCAGCAGCTTTGACTATCAGCAGTATTAACTCTTTCTCATAGCAGTATTAACTAACATTGGCAGTACTAAGTTTGTACTGGCAGTACTAACTCCATTAGTACTGTTAGTTACACCTTGGCAGTATTAACTCTTGTGAAGATTTATTCCTAACAATCCTCCCCTAAACTTGTGATTGTCCTTCAAATCATCAAGTTTCTTCTGAATTAAATCTTCTAGTCTTCTTCCTTTGCTGATGATTCTTTCAAACATAACTTCTTCTACTTCTACACTTGAGATCTTATAAACCTTAGTAATTCAAAAGCCTGTAAACTCTCATGATCAACCTCTAATTTTCTACTTAACATCTTTGACAACATCTCTTGACTTAAAGGATATTTCTTCTCTGTCAGCATATGAATTGCTAAACCATTCTCCATCAACAAAATGTAATGTACCACACAAAAATCAATAATCTCCAGCTGTTCAAATAGTTATTCATGCTGATTTATCCAAATCTTATCTTCTTCATCAAGGACTCAAATAGAGTAATATAAATCTCCCCAAAGCAACAAATCAAATCCTTCAGTCTGAAGCACTAAACATGTTCCTTGACTAGTCTATACAATTCCTCTACATCCTGTCTATCAAAGTCTTCAAGCATCTCACTCAATATCTTATAGTTCTTGGAACTGCCATCTCCTCTGAATACTTGATAATACATGAAATTCTCTGTCAAAACACAAGTCTTCCAATCCACAATTGGAAACTTTGTAGATATAGATTCGACCTCTATAGGAACCTCTTCTCTTGGTATTATATCTAAAAATCCTTTGAGTTCTTCCTTCTCAGTAAAAATCTTCCTCCATCTTTTGTCTCTTCCTTGTGCTTTTTCTAGGAATAGATTTCTTTCTCTTTGTTCCAGGTTCTTTAACAACTTCTTTCATTTCTTCTTGTGTATCAACATCTTCTTCCACAATCTTTTCAGGAGACTTCATCTTTTCAGGAGACTTTTCAGAAGACTTCATCTTTTCAGTTCCATGCTCCATAGGCTCAATGTGTTGATTAAAATCCCAAACCTTTTCAACTATGGCCTAATTCAATTATAAGACATACCCTTAAAGTCACTAATTCTTGTAGTTTCCCCTGATTCTTCAGCAGTATTTTGATCATATTATTCTTCTGCTTGGCAACTGTCTTTAGTTTTCATCTTTGAGTATGATACCTTATGACTGAAGGATCATTCCAATCTATCTTCTTAGTAGACTTAGCTTCAGCCATACTCTTTACTTTCTTCTTCATCCACTGTGTGCAGCAATTGTCTTCATCTCTTAGCAATCTGAGCTCTTTGTTCCCTCATATCATTTGCTCCTTTTAATCTGATGGCTTCAGTCAAAACTAATCTTCTTGGTTCAAGCTCTTTCTTAGATTCATTTCTTGGCTAGACTCTATCAGTATGGGCTTTTTTCCCTTGTCTTGTCCTTGACTTTCCTCTGCACTCCTTCTTGTATAAGTAAACAGTTACCTCCAGCGTACTAAGAAATTACCTTAGGCATTACTAACTATTGGAACTTCTTCGCTACAATAACCTTGTTTTGCTCCAGCAGTACTAACTTCAGCACTTCCTTTTTCACTGCTTTCTTGATCTTGAATTACTTCTGTAGGAGTCACATCTTGAATTACAGGTTCAGTGTCATTACTTGCTTTATCTTGAACCTCTGCATCAGATAATTTCCTCCCCTGTTTTTGGAAGAATCATCTGCAGTGCTTCAACATCTGAATGAACAATCCTAGCTCTTCTCCTAGCTTTCCCTATCATGATGTTGAGCCTCTAGCTTCTTGACCCGTGAGTATGACTTAGTAAATGCAAAGTGTAAGTTTTCTATTGTCGTCCTTAAAGTCATCCTCCAATACTCCAATCCTGTCAGAAAGTTTGGTAACCAAATCTGTCAATTCATTGAGTTTCAAGCTACCCTCATCACTTCCATATGAATGAACAGCATGGAGAGGTGAGTCATGGGGTGTAGGAAGATGGTGTTCTGTTCCAGTTTGTGTTGGTGATGGTTGTTTGGTGATGGTTGTGTTGGTAATGGTTGTGTTGTAGCACAGTGATATGATCAAGGTGTAGGTTCAGTGAAGTAAAGATTGTAGGGGAAGGTGAATGTTCAGGTGAGTAGGAAGGTGATGATGTAATCCTAGAAGGGGAAGTGGAAGGTGCAGAAACATGTAGCATAGAAGGAAATAAAGCAACTTCCTGGCCTGAATAACCCTTTGTTGGCCTCTTCATATTGTTAAACACTTTCATGCCCCTAAGAAGAGTAACATGATATTTTCTAGTGTGTTTGTTGAAGCGGTGTCTTCTGCATATCTAGGCATATTTGAATGAACCTAGGGTAAATCAAAAACTTATGGGGGCTTGAAATATTTTATACCATGTCTCAATAAATCTCCTTAGAAAATTTAATATCTCCTATTGGTTTAGCTAAACATATAACCAACAGTGGCAATGTTTTACTACTAAACTGCTCCCAAGTAGTCTTCTTTTGGGCTTAATAAAAAGAAGAATACAGTGGATAAGAAACCTCCATTGAGGTGAAAAAGCACCCTTTTGAAAAGTTAACTTATCTGAGTCAGTGTGATATCCCATAAGCGCCAATTGCTCAAAGATCTCCGAGTTGGGTATAGAAGTAACACCATCCTGATCATCCAACTTGAGATGTCATCGTAAAGAAGCTTCAGTGATAGTCCATATGAGTACCATTAATGGTATCATAATCTTGACTTCCCGTTTACACAGTAGTAACTTCAGCAGACCTCTAAAATTGTTGATAAAGGAGACACAACATCTGGCTTCTTTGTGAGTGCATAGAAAATGTGACTTTGAGTTAGGAAATTGATGACTTGATGAAACCCGTCACTGCCTGTAGATTTCTCTAAAAACGCGACCATGTTGTGCTTGTCACAAAATTCCAAATTTGCCAGATTAAAAGTGTGAGTAATCGTGTGGGATATGATCGTGTATGTAAGTATGAAGGCTGGAGAAGGTTAATTGCAATTATATAGAGAAAACGTAGAGATATTATTTGACCAATTTTAGAAAGTTGAAGTTTAATCCGTGAATAAAACCATGCCGAATTTATAAAAGGATCACGAAATTCCAATTGGTGCAAATACCCCTATTCCATATGGTATTTTGCGAAATATCGTCAACGTCTCTATTAATTAATGAAAAATCTGTTTAGAGGCCAAACAATACTAACAGGCATATCTACGGGAAGCATATTAGTTGTACATTGTATCCTTGTAGTTCTAATTGTACAAAATTGAAAGAAAAATGAAAAATCCTCAATTTCAATTTTTGGTGTTCATCATGAACCCTTGACTCAAATTGAAAGAAAATAGATGAAATGACTTACAATTGATGATCTTTAAGATGTTGTGAATGATTGTTTATGTTGATTTTATCTTCACTCTGTCTATTTTTTTCACATTGCTCTCTTTTTGTTTTTAAGCTCACCAATTCTCTCTGTTGTTTTAGCTCACAAATTCACACAAAGTGTATTTTTTGGTAAACTAATAGCCATAAACGGATTTGAGGAGTCTTTACCAATAGCCATTTGATTTGGACTAGCCATTGCTTCATTAGAAAAACATGGTGCAATGATAACCATATAGTTTTGAGTAAACTACCAACTATAAACGGATTTGAGAAGTCTTTACCAGTAGCCGTTTGCTCTGGACTAGCCAATGCTTCATTGTAATAACATGGTGCATTGAGGACCATATAGTTTTGAGTAAACTATCAACTATCAACGGATTTGAGAAGTCTTTACCAGTAGCCGTTTGCTATGAACTAGCCAATTCTTGATGTCTATAAGACATGGTGAACTGATGACCATTTGTTGTGTGGTGTAACAACCAACACTGTAAGAACAACTAATATATTGCCTCTCCGCAAAGAATACATTATGGAGTAACCAATTTGACACTTCATTGCTTATCCTGAAAAAGTTAGCTGAAGACCAAGAAAAACATAATCCAAACATTTTTCTTGTTTAACAATATTAAGTGTTAGTTACAGGATTAACAAAGATACATAGAAATAACTAGCAGTACTAACTATAAGTAACAATTTTAAGAAACAGTTTTAAATATAACTAGTAGTACTAATTAGAACTGGCAATATTAATTGTCAAATAACTAACAGTACTAACATTTAAAAAACTTTACAAAACACACAAGAGATTTGGACCTTAGGGATTGAGCATTCCAATACTTGAAACCAAGTACTAAAATCTACAAGCATCAAAACCTTTTGTAAGAAGATCAGCTACATTAAGTTGAGTGTCAATTTTAGCCATTTGAATCAACTTTTTAGTATTACAATCTCTTATAAAGTGATGCCTAATCTCTATATGTTTTGTTTTAGAGTGTTGAACAGGATTTTCTATGATACAGATAGTACTGGTATTGTCAATGTAAATAACATTGTTCATAAAATTGTACCCATAATCAAGCAATTGGTTTTGGATCCAGAGAACCTATCCACAGCAACTTGCAGCAGCCACATATTCAGCTTTAGTTGTAGAAGTGGCAACTACAGTTTGTTTCTTGCATTGTCAAGAAATTAACCTATTTCCCAAAAATTGACAACCTCTAGTGGTTGACTTCCTATCAAGTATAGGTCCAGCATAGTCACTATCAGTGTAAGCAACTAATTCCAATGGAGAATCCTTATAATACCAAAGACCTAGAGATGGTTTGCCTTTAAGGTATCTAAAGATTCTTATGACAGCTAAGAGATGGGATGTTTTTGGAGAAACCTAAAACCTTGCACATGCACACACTGCAAACAGGATATCTGGCCTGGATACTGT
>BQNB010129068.1:0-19179 GCA_026074375.1 Tanacetum coccineum
CCCAGGGTAAATGGTCAGTGCGTGTGTGTTGTGAGACTTGTGTGTGCAAAGTAAGAGGTCATGGGTTCGACCCCCATGGCTTCCTTTTTGAAAATATTTTTATTTTTGTAAACTTTTTGCAAAAAACTGAAAGAACTCATTAAAATAAGTGATTTTTATAACTAGAGCTTTTCATGAAACTGAAAGATAAGCTCTAATTAAGCTTCCAAAAGTGACAAAATGCCATTTATGCTTTTATGAAAATTGGCTAAAACTATTTTGCACTTAAGGATTAGATAAACCATGAAAAATCTAATAAGCTAAAACCAAACAAAACCTAGACTCTAATAAGCAAATTAGGCTAGAAATAAGCAAACCTTAAGCTAATTACTCTTAAAGGCTAAAAACAAAAACTACCATAGGCTAGCAGTTTTAAAAGAAAAATTGCTCATCTTTGAGCTTATTTTTAAGATCAATTAAGCATATGAAACCAGGAGTGAACAAAAAACAGATGAAGATTGGCATCAAATGAACTCATAAAAACAAAGATGAGGATGCTCTATTTATAGACTGCTTCTGAACCTTCTAGCATTTAGGGAGCGTCTTGAGCTTCTCATCCTGTCCCTTCAATGATTGCTTCACTCCTAAGCTTGAATTTGAGCCATTGGATCATGTGTACTAATGATTACCCAATCATTGGCACACGGATTGCCAAGGTGGCAATCATTTGACATCATGGATGACGTCTGTCCTTTTAGAAGGGGTAAGTACAACTTTAAGTAGGGTTAATTGGGTGTATGTGTGCAGGGTAAAAGAGGGGGAAGGGGACGATGAACAGTGATTTCACCCGCACCTTTTTAAACCTTTTATTATACGTTTTGACTTGGGCTCGTGAGAAGGGGTTGGGCTTTGACATTTTTTAAATGGGGTTTGGACCGAGTAAGGGTTAGGATATTGGGCTTGGGTTAACGGGAGAGTTAATGAGTGTTAAGTGAATATAAAAGTGTTGTTAGTTTAAGGACTAACAATGAAATATCAAAGGACTAACGGTGAGATTGTTTTTAGGGACTAATGGTGCAAATGGGTTTAGGAATTAGGATGACTTTTGTTAACAATAAGGGATTAGGAAAGAGTTTAAGATTTCCCAAAAATGTAGAATTAAATCCCCAGCTCCGGCTTTTCACGCTCTTTCTAATCTCGTGCCTGTTTTTTGTCCGTTTTGTCTTTCTTTTGTCCATTTCTTGATATCCGTTACATGCACATTCACAAACACAAAAACAAGCATATATTTGCAATTTTCATTATGTTTTTGGTCATTTTTGGTCTTTTTAGCTCGTTTAATAAGGTAAAAGGTATGTGTAAAATAGCACATACCAAATTCCTCCATACTAAGGTATTATCGTGTCCTCATGCAATATTATAAATAACACTTTAGAAAAACTAAGAATCTTAATCACCCTTGATTAATTACCTTGAAAAGTAGCTAAGTATTCGTCTTAAGGGATTAAAGAAACATTAGCTCTGAAAAGCCCCGTTTTTCCTTTTTCAATATTTTTCCATTTTTAATGCTTTTTCATAACTTTTCATACTTCAATACTTTATAACATTGTGTATTCATTATTCTTTGATAATACTTAGGATCATGGAACAAGCAAAATAAATTCATCGTCCCCAACTTTCACTTCTCCATACTAAGCTTAAAAACAAGATCATTGTTAAATACAAGTCATGATACTAACACTACTCATAAATACTAATTTTGTATTACTTCTCCTCCCTTATTCCTAATTTTGTATCTCAAGATTTTATTTTTTTCATATACCCGAAGGCTCTTTAAGACTTATTTCGATACTTATTAAATCCGAAAATAAAGCGAGACGGTTAAAGATAAAAATTAGCTTCTTTCCCTATCCTTGAAAACCGATGAGGTCCATATCGAGGTGACCAAAATTTGGCTTTTATTAGGCTACTTGACTTAATTCATGTCATATACCCGAATGATCTTTAAGACATAAATCAAGTGAGATTTAATTTGCACCATATACCCTAAGACTCTTTAAGGTACAAACAAATCATTTATTAAACATGATTCAATCATTTACACCATATACCCTAAGTCTCTTTAAGGCATGAATAATTTAATCACTTACGCCATATACCCTTAGGCTCTTTAAGTCATAAGTAATCTCATGATTCACTCTACTTACACCATATACCTGAAGGCTCTTTAAGGTGTAAGCAAAGCAATTATTTATATGATATATATAATATGCCAAATTCCGAATCCCGATGTGTACCTATTTTATTGGCATCGTCTCCCAAGTTAGTAGGAATTCACTAAAGATTAAGTTGAACCGGACAACCTTATTCATTAAACATTATTAATATATAAATGAAAAAAGCTAATAGGAGAAAAAGCCACAATTAATACTTATGAGCTTGAAAGAAAATCAACTCTTCCACGGTTAGTATCATGACTTATAATTAACACTATCATTTCTCGTTCTTCGCAATTTAAAATCTCTAAGAAAGAGAGTCGCGAATGCTTAGCCTAGCGAATTAAGATCGGCACTTTAACAAGTCACATAGACTGGCAACAATCTTAATTCTAATCATTCAATTTCGGCATAATGGATAGGCCTACATAAGACTATCAACAAACTTGATTTAAATATGTTAAGGAAAAAAAGCTAAGGTATAAAACCGGTCGGATCAAAATTTATTTCTTGTTCTCACCTTTATTTGTGTTACAACACTTATTTCATCACTTTATTCCAACATTTATCACTTTTTTTCATTTTATCATGCATAAAAATTTTTAAATTTTGCTATTTTCACATAAATCACATATTTTTGGTGGAAAAACGGATTACGTGAGAACAACGGCCGCAGGTATAATCAAATCGATAGATTCCCCCCATACTAAAACTACACATTGTTCTCAATGTGAGATTGATACCCCCATACTAATTTCAATAAATAATCTTGATATAAAGGGGTCTCTACGCAAATCTAAAGCCGTTTATTAAGTATGCCAATAGATAAACGTTAGTCGATAAGTTTAGGATATCGGATTCCCTAAATGAAGCTGGGAATATGAAGCTTGAGTATATGAATGGACAAACCATGAGCACGAGAGCCTTCAAAATCCGGGCAATCTTGGACATAAAATCACAAAACACGAAACACGAGAAAGAAAGAGGCGAGCCTCCTCAACACACTTATTAATAAATATTAATATACTACTACTAAGGATAAGCATGGGGTGCCTCCCACGAAGCGCTTGTTTTTTTGCGAGTCACTAGCTTAACGCCCCATATCATTGTGAAATTAGGGATGAAACAAGTGGAAGAGCAAACTTCCATTGGACATTTAAATGCCACCGGCTCTAGAGAAAAATGAAAAGCGGAGATGCCGGGGTCAAAAAAGATATCCTCACTCCCGGAGGAGAGAGGAAAAGGATAAATCATCGGATAAGTAAAATAAGGAAGAAAAGTTCGGATAACATATGTGAAGGAAAGATAATGGCGATCCTCAAAGGTTAAGCTCACATATGTAGGAGAAAATTTTGTCTCATGAATCTCGGGGTCGAAAATTTTGACCATAATTTTCAAATCATTACTTAAACTTCTCGGATCATGATCTAAAAACACCTTCGAAGGGAGACTAAGGGTAGTATTATCACTAAGCAAAATCTCAGGATAGTGTATATCTCCCTCTGAATCATGATAACCGTCTTCAATATCCGTAGGAATATCAACATCAAGAAAAGTATCGATCTCATCAATATCGTCTCCCGGGTCAAAAATCAAATCATCAATCGGATCATCGTACAAAATCTTCTTTATTAGCATGAGTAGTGGTACTGCCACTTCTCGTCTCTTCTGTATCATCGCTAAAAGGCTCAAATTCGGGTAAAGAATTATCCGAATAAGAGAGAGAAGTATCGGACTTCTCAAAGAATAAATCACTATCCGTGACAGGAATAGGAAAAGAAGAAGAAGACTTGAACACATGATCAGGGGTAGGGTTGTCATTCAAAGATTCAATATTAGTAATAAGACGACTAATGTTTAATAATTTCTCACGAAGAATAACGTCTTGGATTTGAAGAATATCTTCTAAGTCAAACTCGTTCTCTTCTTGATCAACATCATCACTTCTTCTAAGCTAACGTACTTGATGCCTCAAAATCAACGACATCATTACTGAGAGTACCATCATCGTTGGAATCAGATAAAATTTCAGAATGATCGCTCAAAGCATCAAAAGTGGAAGAATCTTCACCAACGGGCACATCACACGTATCGTCGGAAATACCCTCGAACTCACTTGGGATTGGGACAAGGTTCTCAACACAGACATTATAATTCGTACCGATGCTATTTCTGAATATGCTAAGATGCTCATCCCCCATACTTAGAGAGTTATCGGGCTCCTCGGGTGTGATTGTTTTAGGCTTACTATATATAATAGTATACTTATCATCGTCATCGTCATAAAAGATACGACGATTCCAGCTTGGACAATTAATATGTTCTGATAGTTCTTCACTAATATTTTGCACATCTTCAAGGAGTTTACTCATTAATTCTTGAATATCCTCTTGTTGATATTGCTTGTCCATCTAAGCATCTTTAATTTTTCCAAAACTTTCTCAAGCTATCAATATAACCTTTGGTGTTACTCCAAAAGGTATACGACTAAACTTCCTTAAGAAGGTGCAAACGTCTTTCAAAAATTTGTCTCTAGCTTCTTCATCATCAATCATAGAAAAATTCCAATATGGAATAAAACCTTGAGCTGCTTGCTTCTCCTTCTCTAGTTGAATTCCTTTAAGAATTTGCAAATCATTCATGAGTTTTAAGGAAGCTAATTCTCATAACTTCAGGTTGATTCTGCTCTTCTTCATAGTTTGCTTAATCCTAAGAAAATCACTCTCTCAGCTAGCAATAAAGCCATGCACTTTATCATTAGTGAGGTATATGATCATACTCCTTAAAAAGGCTTGTATAGCTTCCATTAAGACATCTCGAGCGTGCAAATTTCTACACTCGTTCTTGAGGAGGATAATTGACGGGAAACTGCGGGGGTTGAAATTGGTCAAAACCGGAAAGATTAGAATTATAGAAATCTTGGTTCATCGGTTGACACTGAAAAGTCGCATGAGGACCCCCGTAGATTCACACAAATGTATTGTTGGGGAATACATTGTGAATAGTGAGAATATTATTATCGAAATTTTGATGAATACGGTCGTGATTGTAAAGCAAACTGAACTTAGGTGAACCAATTATAACCAAAATGAGCATCATTTCCACATAACTCACAAATATTCGTCCCGTACCGTGGTTGTGGAGGGTAGTCAGAAAAATTAAGAAAATTAGGATTTGTATCATATTGACAATGATAACAAATTCCTCCATAAAGCATATTTCCCAACCTTTCACAATTACATTGTCGACAAATTGAACCATCTAAAGGACCTCCACACCCGTAGCAACTAGGTTGGTAATATGATGACATGTCGAAGAATTAAACTAATATAAAGAGGAAAAAGAAGAAAGAATTAAACGGATAAGAAGATAAAGAAGAATATTTTTAGCTTTTTCAAATAATACATAAGGAAATAAAAATAAGAAAATATTTTTGTTTCACCGAATAATCAACAAACTTAAGGTAACTCCCTTAAGTGAAATTCACAAAAGAGGTGCGCCTTTTTCGTAAGTGACACAAGACGGTTACTTTTGATATTTTGATTTTTTTAGTTTTTGATTATTTAATATATATACAAAAATTGAAAAAGTAAAGTATTATATATATATATATATATATATATTATCATTTAAATAGAAGAAAAATATTCACAAACGGAAAGCGATAACTTCACGAGGAAGGTTCTTCAAAACACTAATCTTCAAACGAAACACGATAATCGTAACACACCTCCCCGGCAGCGGCGCCAAAAATTTGATTGTATGTCCAAACACACTATATATAAAATATAATATATAAGGATATAAAATTAATAATAGTACAGTAAGTATTTTTTCTCGGGTTTGAGAAACAAACTTTTAACCAAAGTAGTTTCAAAAACCTCCCGGGTCGTTTTCCCTCGACGAAGTGTGAATTAAAAAACGGAAACGTTCGTGATCGCGCGTTTTAAAACGAGACAAATAAGCAAGCATAAATAAATTTAAAATTTTTAAATTGCAACTCTAAAAATAAATCCTACATCTAAAAAATTATATTTTTATTTATTTATTTTTATTTTTTTATTTATATTTTTTTATTTTTTATTTTTTTCTTTTAAAAACTTTAATCTAAATAAATGTCGCAAATTAATAATCTCTAATCATATTTTAAAATCCGTACATAACTCTAACACTAAATAGGCAAATAAAGTCAACGTATCTAATATGCCAAACGTTATAACATCAAAAGATAAAATAAGTCTACACTAAGCATGGCAAAAATCAAATAGGCAAACATATTTTAAAACGATAAAATAAATCAACTCTAAGAATTGAAAAAGGATTAGAAAATGGAACCAAATTGAAGACCCGCAAATAAAAGAAATCCACCCGATTTACTTAGCTAAAACAAATAGTCAAATTCGGTCTAGCTAAATAAATCATTAAGCTCCGCGCCTCATGAGTAAACCGGTACCGTTACGAAATACAATTCAAACAAGCTTGTTAGATAAAATAATGCCCACTGTATACAAATTCTCTATAATAAATCAAATTGCAACTAAACATTTGTTTCTTATTTTTGTTGTTGGATCCACGTTGGGCTAGGCCCAAATCAGATTTTCTAATTTTGAACTTAACAACAAATTGATTGGAAAAACAAAAGTTTGCAACATGAATATTGTTAAGCTAGAAACGAACTTCAATTTGAAAGCAGTGACATTAATAAGCAATCTAACGCAATCCCCAATATTCGATTTAAGCACTTTAATATCTAAATGAGATCAAAATGAACTCCAAACCTCATTTGCGCAAACTGAAACCAAAAGCATTTTCAAACAAATTTGATAAGATTAAAAAAAACTCATGTTCCATAAACGACTCTTTAACTAAGTTGAGATGCTATCATAAATCAATATAAGCTCAAACGCAAGTGCATAAGCTATTATTAAGCTAATCGACAAAATAGAAGAGCTACAAATTTATAAAACAAAAATAAGCTAGACTATAGCTTATTATTCAAGCTTTTAATCAAAACTTATTTAGGATTTAAGGTTATAAATCGTTTAAGCTTATGAAAAGCTTATCTAATAAGAAACACTTAAACCGAAAAGAAATTTTTAGAAAAATAAAGCTGAATAATAAGCTTAGAAAATAGCTTATTAAAAAGCTTATTGTCGAATAGCTCGAACATAAGAAAAGGAAATAAGCCATTGTAATACTTTAATCAACACCAACCTCCATATCATTAACTAATAAGCCCAAAAGTACAATAAGACAAATCCAATAAGCTCACAAAAAGCTTTTACAATATTTCTAAAACTAAAATAAGCTATACCTACTCCTAAAACTAAATAAACTAAAAAGAAAGAAAATTAAATCTAACTCCTAATGATCCTGAAATGAGAGGAGTGGGTATTTTATAGCAAGTGAGGGGGGAAAGATTGGTAAACTTTTGCCCTCGTCATCATTGGAGTATACACAGCCAATCATTGCATTAAGTGTGTATAACCTCGGATCACCAAATGCGTCAAGTCTGATCCACCGTTGGTCGCATGACACGTGTCCCATTAGAATTGCTTAAATCGTAAGCAGCATTACAAATCGTCTGATTGCATTTGTTTTCAAACGCAACACTTTGAAAATGAATTGACATATATATATATATTTTTCTCGCCACGGGCACTGAAGTCTATTGCTCAACCATGTTAGTGGCGCAGTCATGTGAGAGGATTGCATTTTTATTTCATGGCACATATCTTGCATCATGCTTATGTCATCAACTAGAAAATCAAATTTTATATCAACTAAATGGGCTTTATACTTGGGCTTTAGTTGGGCTTTGGTTGGTTCGACCTATTATATATTTTATATTTTTGTATTTTGATTTTATAAAATTTTTTTGAAAATGAAAAATCTTTTTGGTTTTTATGGTTTTTAATATATATATACATTTTATACAGGATATTTGAATAGGTACCACCACTATTCATCAACTTCATCTACTAATTGTTTCAGTGTCTCCGGCGTTAAACTCCGAATTCCCAACTTGTTGACAAGAAATTCAATTCTTTATCTGCCAAAGGCTTTAGTGAAGATGTCCGCCAGCTGATACTCCGTATTGACAAAGTAAAGTTCTACTACTCCATTCTCAACTTGCTCTTTTATGAAGTGGAATCTGATGTCAATATGCTTTGATCGAGAATGTTGAACATTGTTGCAGCATAAGGCAATAGCGCTTTTGTTATCACAGTACATTGGAATTTTATTGAATCCAAGGCCATAGTCGGTAAGTTGTGATCTCATCCAAAGGATTTGAGCACAACAGCCAGACATGGCAATATATTCAGCTTCCGTACTAGATATCGCAGCGCTTTTCTGCCTTTTTGATGACCAGCTAACAAGTCTGTCTCCTAATAATTGCATACATCCAGAAGTACTTCGTCTAGTATCTTGGCAACCCACGTGATCAGCGTCTGCATAAGCTGTTAGAGCAATAGAAGAATCCTTTGGATACCAGAGTCCCCGATTTACGGTTCCTCGTAGGTATTTAAAGATCCTTTTTACAGCATGGAGGTGCTTTTCGGTAGGCTTTGCCTGATACCGGGCACACATGCATACAACAAATGTTAGGTCTGGTCTACTGGCTGTAAGATACATAAGGGTGCCAATCATTCCACGATAGTGTGTAGGATCTACGGCTTTCCCTTGTGTATCTTCATCCAGTTTGGATTTCTCCACCATGGGAGTATCCACGGGGTCACTAGATTCCATACCATATTTCTTCAAAGATTCTAGAGCATATTTAGACTGGTTTAAAAAAAATGCCTCTGGGACTTTGTGAAATCTGTAGTCCTAGAAAAAATGATATTTTGCCCATCATCGACATCTTAAACTTTGAACACATTATTTTTGAAAATTGGTCACATAATTCAGGTGTAGTAGACGCAAAGATTATATCATCAACATAGATTTGTACCAGGAGAATATCTTTGCCTTGTCTTCTGATGAACAATGTGGGATCCACGGTTCCTTTAGAGAATTCCTGAGAGAGTAGAAACTTCGACAATAGATCGTACCACGCGCGAGGAGCTTGTTTCAACCCATAGAGAGCCTTCTTAAGCTTGTACACATGATTCGGATTGTCTTGATCCACAAACCCGTCCGGTTGACTGACATAAACTTCTTCGCGCAGAATGCCGTTCAAGAATGCCGTCTTAACATCCATTTGGTAGACGATCATATTCATGTGAGCAGCATATGCGAGGAAAATTCGAATAGCATCAAGTCTAGCCACTGGAGCAAAGGATTCCTCAAAATCAATTCCCTCTTCTTGACGGTAACCACGAGCAACCAATCGAGCCTTGTTTTTTATAATTCTGCCTAATTCATCAAGTTTCACCTTGTAGATCCACTTTAAAGTAATGACCATCACTGTAACACCCCCAAATTAGGTCGCAGCGGAATATGGGTTAGGGGTGATACTTCATAGATCAATAACACAAGATATATATAAGAACGACCATTAAAAGCCGTTTAAAACTGATACATTAGATTTAACAAATTGTTTGTTACAAAAGCCCGAAGCTTCACTTGTTCACTTGTTCAAAATACAAAGATTTCTAGCCCATAACAGATATACAAAATGTAATGCGACAAAATCTTTAATGAATGACATCCAAATCAAAACCTCCAATGTATCCCTTGCACCTCGTGGGTTATGGATCCCCTGAAAAACATTGCTTAAAACATCAACATATTGTTGAGTGAATTCATAGGTTTATAAAATGTATAATGTAGGACCGCAATATTTCCCCATGATAATGCAACAGATGCAAACATCATAAAATGTAATTACGTTTTCCTAAGCTCGTGACACTGAAGCTCGACTATGAAATGCAATATAAATTGCCAACATTGCCCGTGATGATGTTCTAACCCGCAACATCATATGTCTGACATGGTATACGTTCGTTGTCCGGCAAACCAGCACAGTGAGCATGACTCACCCAAACGGGGATGTCAATCCTAAATAGATCTATTTATAACATTCGCGCTCACAACAGTAATTGACAGTTCATGATAATGGGCTCAGATGGGTTATCGCTACTTAGGCAAACACGTAATCGTAAATGTGAAATGTCCACTTGCTTCCAATTATAAAACATGCATATGTTTCTCACCCCAAAACTTGTAAATCATTAAAATGTAAAATGTGGGGCTATGAACTCACCTTGAGTAATGAATATCAGATTATATCACAGAAAATGCGTCAGATAAACGCCGAATGCAACCTAATTAATTATAGGCCGTATAAGTACTAAGCATTTTGAATAACTACTACCATATATAATTCTATATAGCTACATCACCATCTAATTGCGTTTGTGAAATCGTATTTATAAAGTTAAAATAAACTTTATAAAGACTTATCCATTATAAAAACGACCTACTTATCGTTTAAGCCCGTTTTGTACGTTTCTTATGTCCACGCTTTCGTATTAAGACGAGTTATCAAAATATTACATTTTCATATTTTTAGTCCTCTGGTGAACAGTGATTTTTACTGTTCATGATAGTTTATAAATTTATTTTTATAGATTTGGTTATCGTAAAACCCGTAAATGTCGTATCTTATTCGTTTTAGCTTCGTTTTTAGTGATTCTTTCGAGCACGTCTTTGTTATTAAAAGTTCTATCATATTAATGATGTTTTCAAAATATTCATGTCTGAGATGAACAGTAACTTTTATAAAAATAGTTTTATAAAAGTATTTATTGTCGTAAACTCGCGTAATTCATAACTCCTTCGTTTTGGAATCCTAAAAATATGTAATATCTGATAAAAATAATCCATTTTATATATCAGAAGTATTTTGTATCTTATTTTTATAAAATTTCTTTTATAAACCTGTTTATTAACGTATAACTTAAAACTAGCGTATCTCCTTCGTTATAAATCAGTTTTTCGAGTTCTCTACATGCCCACGATATTTGTAACATGTAGTACTTTATAAAATCATAAAATATATATGTTAAATTCGAATTTCAAACAGCCCACTTTGTCCATTTTGTTAAAATGTGTTTAAAACTAGTTTTTATAACTTTTTAGCTTAACCACCTTGTTACAAGTCCATTACCATACTTATTATCACATGACTTACTTCCTTAGGGTCCCTAGTCCATGATTTGTCCATATATTGTCCAAGAATCACAAGATCCAAATGTGTACATACTTATTTATTTATGAACTTTCATAAATATACCTTTTAGTTAACTTGTCTATATATACTTTTTATACATAATCCACACTTGTACAATACTTATATTCCCATTATAACATGATATCAACATTCATATGACATATATAAAAGTTTACCAACTCATAAACAAGTGTAAAAATCTATTTTTACAAGTAAACATGTTCTTAGATGGTGATTATTAACTCACAAACATTAAAAATGCAATAAAATCAATAAAAACAAAAGATTAAGAGTTTAGGTTAAACCTTAATATGAAGTGAGTGATGAACAAAGTGATATAAACCCTTGTTTAGAAACCAAACCCTAGCTTACAACCCTTGAAAACCCTAATTCCAAGCTAAACCCTAATCTTGCTTTTCCTTTGCTTAACACTTGTAAAGCTTAAACTAATCCTTCTAAACACCTTAGGTTATCTTAGATATCATGTAAGAATGTGTGTAAATGTTGTAAATAAAATGTGTATTAAGTTTGGTGTGGGTGTTGGTGTATGTCCGTAGGGTAAGAGAGCTAAAAGGGAGAGGATTTTGCTTTGTTTTCACCAAGGAAATGTGTTGTGTATGTGTTCTATCTTCTAGTTAGGCATTATATACCATAGGACTAGTCAAAGAACACATTGAGGGAATTAAGGGAAAGTCTTGGTCAAGAGTATGGAAGTCTTGCAAGAAATATCTAAATGTTCCTAAAACTAGAGATCATCCTATGAAATCAATAGGAGGTGTTTTGTAGATAATATCTTTGTATCTCTCATCTCATATCCGGCCATAAGAGTGTATATGTGATGTTATTTTGCAAATTTTGAGTATTAGGTATAACTGTGGGTATTTGTTGAAGCGTAGAAAGGTTTTGGTGGTTCCGAGTATGCCTAAACGTATTTTATCGTGAAACGTAAACACTTTACGCAACCAATAAAAATAAAATGAATAAAGTTAATAATTATACTTAAAATAATTACTTAACACTTGCTTGATGTAAACATTTAAGTTTTTGATTCCTGTTTACGTTGAATGATCATTTTTAGTTTACGCGATTTAACTTAACACTTTAAAATTAAAAGCAAACGCGTACAATACTAAAAATACATAGTGACTTTATTAACGTCATAAATAACCCTAAAACACGGGGTGTTATAGTCTTCCCACGTTAAATGAGCCTTGTCCTCAAGGCTTAAGATGCAGCACTTGACGACGGTGTGGTCTTTGTGAAGAGGTGTGGATATTTCTTTCGGAATTGGTCTTCACATTCCCATGTGAACTCAGGACTTAGCCTAGAGTTCCATTGAACCTTGAAAATTAGGACACGGCTTCGCCTTAACTGTTTGACTTCACGATCTATGATTTCGACCGGTTCCTCGACGAATTAAAGCTTGTCATCAAAATGAAGTCCATCCAACGGAGCGGCTAATGGTTTGTCGACATATCACTTTTTTAGGTTGGATACATGAAACGTATTATAAACCCTACTCAGCTCTTCAGGAAGCTCAAGCTTGTGTGCAACAGATCTAACCTTTTCCAACACCTTGAACGGTCCAACGTACCTAGGGTTTAACTTCCCTCGTTTGCTAAAACGTATAACCCCTTTCTAAGGCGAAACTTTAAGCATAACTTTATCCCCAACTTGGAAGTCCATCGGCTTACGCTTTAGATCGGCGTAACTCTTTTTCCTATCACGGGCGACTTGCATCCTTTGCTTGATCTGGATGATCTTCTCTGTTGTTTCTTGAACTATTTCTGGACCTGTGAGTTGCACTTGTCCAACCTCGGCCCAACACACAGGTGAACGACACTTTTAACCGTAATATGCTTCAAATGGTGCAGCCTTGATGCTAGCGTGATAGTTGTTGTTATATGAGAACTCGACCAATAGCAAATGGTTAACCCAACCCTTTTCAAAGTCGATCGCATATGCACGCAGCATATCCTCAAGAGTTTGAATAGTTCTCTCGCTTTGCCCGTTAGTTTGTGGATGGTACGCAGTACTCATATCCATGTTAGTACCCAAAGCCTTCTGAAGTGACCTTCAGAAATTCGATGCGAACCTCAGGTCGCGATCACAAATGATTGAGATAGGGATTCCATGCCTCGTGACCACTTTCTTTAGGTACATTCTTTCTAGTTTCTCCATGGGATCAGTTTCCCTCATGGGTACAAAGATTGCAGACTTAGTAAGTCAGTCGACAATTACCTAAATAGTGTCGTAGCCTTGTGACGACTTTGGAAGCTTCGTGACAAAATCCATAGTGATATTGTCCCACTTTTATTAAGGTATATTGGGTTGTACCAACAATCCTGATGGCCTTTGGTGTTTGGCCTTGACTTTAGCACATGTTAGACATTTGCTAACATAGGTGGTGATGTTGGCCTTCATATTGGGCCACCAATATAGCTTCTTCTTGTCCTGATACATTTTGTCAGAACCCAAATGAATAGAGTATTTTGACTTGTGGGACTCGTGCATGATCACGGTCCTTAAATCACCATAACATGGCAACCAACTCCTGCCATTAAAGCATAGAGTTCCATCCGCACGGGGTTCTAACTTTTCCGTTCTAAATTTTTTCTGGATTCCTTTAGAATTTTTCAAGCAACATACCTCCACATCTTCGTTTTGATGGTTCACTGGTTTTCGGGCTTCTGTCCTGAGCATTCAGGATTTGTTTAGGAAGATCCAATCCAATAGTCCATACACTAAGGCGCGAACCTTAAATGGTTTTACCTCCGGCTCCTTCCTGCTCAAAGCATCAACAACAACATTCGCTTTCCCCCGAGTGTAAGGATCTCACAGTCGAATCAACTGGCGCTCTAACCAACGGACATCTGCCCCTCATATTTAGCTCCTTCTGATTAAGAATGTGTTGTAAACTCTTATGATCAGTGAACACTATACACTTGGTTCCATACAAATAGTGTCTCCAAATCTTGAGAGCGAACACTACTGCTCCAAGTTCCAAATCATGAGTCGTATAGTTCTTCTCATAGATTTTTAATTGGCGTGATGCATACGTAATCACCTTATCTTTTTGCATCAACACAACGCCTAAACCTTTGATTAAAGCATCGCAGTATGCGATAAAATCTTCGCTTCCTTCAGGTAAAGCCATAATTGGTGCACTACATAACTTTTGCTTTAACAGTTGAAACACTGCTTCTTGTTTGTCGCCCCAAATGAACATGACCTTCTTCTGAGTAATCTTGGTTATTGGCTTGGCGATTTTCGCAAATTCTTCGATGAATCTTCGGTAGTACCCAGCAAGACCAAAAAATTAACGAATCTCTGTTGGTGTTTTAGGAGATTCCCAGTCCTTTATGGATTTGATTTTGGCGGGTTCCACGTGAATGCCTTGACTATCAATCACGTGGCCGAGAAATTGTACCTTAGGAATCTAAAATTCACATTTAAAGAACTTAGCATGCAACTTTTCTTTCTTAAGCAATTCCAGAATTGCCTTAAGGTGTTCTTCATGTTCCTTCTTGTTCTTAGAGTAGATAAGGATATCGTCAATAAAGACTATTACAAATTTATCCAAAAATGGCTTGCACACGCGGTTCATGACGTCCATAAATACCACTGGTGCATTTGTCAAGCCAAATGGCATAACTTGGAACTCGTAATGGCTATACCGAGTTTGGAATGCCGTTTTTGGAATATGCTCTTCCTGTACTCGAAGCTGGTGATAACCTGATCGTAGGTCTATCTTAGAATAAACATTGGATCCTTGTAGTTGATCAAACAAATCATCGATCCTTGGGAGTGGGTAACGATTCTTCACTGTTAGCTTGTTTAGTTCCTGATAGTCGATGGACATTCAAAACAATCCATCTTTCCTTTTGATAAATAAGACCGGAGCTCCCCATAGTGAGGAACTGGGTCTTATAAAGCCCTTGTCAGATAGTTCTTTTAGTTGCTCCGACAACTCTTTCATTTCAAAAGGTGCCAATCGATAAGGTGCTCGTGCTACAGGTGCAGCACCAGGTAAACAGATCGCTTTGAAATTCACTTGTCGAGTCGGAGGAAGACTCCGGAAAGTCCCTCAGGGAATACATCATGAAAAATCTCGAAACCTATTGGTACGTTCCCACAAGTCGCTTCTTCTCTAACTTGTCTTTGTCTCCTTTGTAGTAACATTTGCCAAAAATACTGGACATCCTTTAGCATGTATTCTTATATTGGGTGGATGAGAATAATGTGGCAAAGCCTCGTTTCCCTAGTTACTTCGTCACCGTGAACGATTAGAGTTTCATTTCCCCAGGAGATACAAACAATCTTCTCAACACACACAATGATTGCTTGGTACTTTACCAACCAATCTATACCAATTATAGCGTCAAAACTACCAAGTTCTACGGGCATTAAGTATATGTTGAATGGGTGGTTCAAGATGTTTAATGTACAACCCCTAAGGATAGTGTTCAATCCAATTATTCTCCCGTCGGCTAGTTCAACATCATAATAGTGATCTAATGCAGTTGGTGTGATATCAATTTAGGGGCTAATAAATGCATAGACACAAAACCCCTATCGGCAATCAGTAGTCGAATAAAAGAAGCATACGGGAGTTGTTTAGAAGGAACGTATCTGTCCCAACGTTGGAGTCTGGGTTTGTCCCTGCATGGCCTACCGCATACACTTTTGCTGGAGCATTGACATTTTTAGCTGGGTTGCCTTGATTGTTGTTCTTCAGTTTTGGACATTCCCTCTTAAAATGTCCTTGGGCACCACATTCATAGCAAGTAGGCTTCTGACTGGTCCCAGTGGCCCTTTGGTTATTAGCAGTGTTGGCATTAGCAGGACTCCTACAATCATGGGCCCGATGGCCGACTAGATTGCACTTGTGGCATTTGAAAGCACACAGACCATTGTGGTGATAATTGCACTTAGGGCATAGGGGTTTAGATCCCCCGTATAGCTTCTTCTCACTAGTCCCTATAGCATAAGCCCTGCCGATGTTCTGCCCCTTGTTTTGTGGTTGTTGTTGTTGTTGGTTATTATCTTGCTTTCTCTTATTCTATGTTTGACGATCAACAAAAGTGCGGATTTTCTTATCCATTAGCTCGGTTGCGATTTCAACTGCTTCTTGAATTGTCTTTGGTTTAGATGCCACGACACTCGCATGAATCATGTCAGGAAGACAACCGACATATTTTTCAATTTTATCAGATTCTTCGGGAAACATCCTCCCGCACAACGAAGCCAATTCCCCTACAGCGTTGGGTATAAACTTAGTCAATCAAGTACCTTCACCTTCAGATCCCAAATTCTCCATTTCCCGGTTTCTTGATTTCATTTCGAGGATATTAGTTGTCATCATCATCTCATGATGTTTTCCAAGGCATAACCGTATCGGCATCAATCATACCCACTGTCTTGCATGAGTGTTCCACCATGTTAAAGCACTGAATGTAGAGTGCAAGTAGCAAACTTGACTTTGAATTCTCAACTGTATCAATTACTATGTAGAAGAACAGAGTCGTATTCTTTCCCAAACCAATGAGATAGACCGGCACGTCCTTCCGAGCCTTTAAGTTAATAAAATGGTTGACCATTTGAGAAAGTCAGTGTAAGTACACTTCATAGGGCAATTCGTTTCTATCCTCTAATACCCGTATCCTGAATTATGGCTATCATCGCCATTCGTCTTTCGGTCCGCAGCACGTGCTCCAAAGCGGCAGACAACACCTGGTCAATCATTGCCTAACAAAAAAAGAAGTGGCATATAGTATGATGGGGTTGGTTATTTTCTAGGGCTGTGGTTTGACCTCGGTGGCTCTTTTTTGGTGCCATTTCTTCCATTAAAGAAAATATAATTACCCAATAGATTTTGTAAAATCACAACCCTGGACATGACATATACATAATAAGTAAAAGAGAGATCATAAACACACAGTGAAAGATAACATTTAAATTGAAGTTAACAATGTTAGCTAAATCGACATTCATCATAATAAATTCGATTATAACATGACAATACCCCTAACCCCAACCGCCATCTATTCAGATTGGGATCAACACATACATGATTGGTTCAGTTACAAAATGATCACAACGATTAAGTTACAAGATAAAATATACAACTTAAAGCCATACTAGCCAGGAGTTACCCGTAATACTTAGTAGGCTGTACAAAATAACTAGCCATAACAAGATCTACGAACTGCTACCAGCCTTCTCTGGTGCATCGGGTTGTGCTGGACCTTTAGCGGGTCCCTGCTGTCTTTGAAACTCTGTCATCTGGGTCTGTAGTCCCTTTAGCAGTTTTAGTGCCTCAATGAACTATGCATGTCTCCTGTGGTCTGCTGCCAGTAACTCTGTAATCGCCGCCTGTCTCCTGTGGTCCGCTGCCTGCAACTCTGTAATCACTGCCTACTGACCCAATACAGTAGTACGGAGTGACATAACCTCTGACCGTGCAAGATCACTAGCGTCTATGGATCATCCTCAAGCCTCTCGAGACATCCTAGCCTCTCTCTCCATCAGTAAAGCTGTACGAGCATGTGCACGCCTATCCTTATACAACATGTTAAGCCAACCAACCATCAGCTGTCGCTAAGTCTGCTCATCATCCAACCTCACATAGATCTCATCTGTGTCTTGCCTAACCCTAGTGGCAAACTCTGTCATCCGTCAACCCAACTCTGTGTCATCAGTCGCTGGTGCCCCTGGCATGTCTACCAGCATCTCATCCCAAGTGTATCCCATAACCGACATCTCTCTCTAGATCACCCCTAATCTCCCTATCCATGGTGGCAACAAAACCACAGTCTGCCCTAAAACCTCTAGTCGATCTAGCGGCAATAGCAAACGAGCTCTCTCTGACCTTGTATCTAGGACCAAAAGCAAAACATAACCTCTTTCGAGGTGGTAAGCAAACCTCGGGCCTGTCCGCTCCATGGTCAGTAGAGGGTAGCAGCAAAGATGGTGATGAAGTAGGTAGCAGTATGGGTAAGAGTGGTGGTGTCCCTGATGGAGGTGTATCTGCTCTGGTGTGGGAGAGTATGATATGTGGCAGTGGTGAATGGGAAGTAAACGGTGCCTCGGCTCTCAGCCGGATCATGGCAGCTCTGTATCCCAATGGATAAATAGGACTAGCAGGTGGTGGAGATAATATAGGTAATAGTGATAGTATCAAGGGTAGTGGTGGAGAAGGAATCTAAGGCAGTGGTGATGACCATGGGGAAAGTGGTGATGGTGGTGGAGTAGGTATAGCAATGAGTCTGGCAACCTCTGTATCAGACCAAAATGGTGTAGGTGGCTTATCTCAGATTGATATCATAGTAGTAACCTAGTATGTAGGATGTGGTGGTGGTGTGGCCACAGACTCGTCAGTCTCAAACGGCTCAGTCTCCTTAGCAAATGAGGCATGATCAACAGCAGGTAAAGCAATAGCTGTAGAGTCGGCAGGAGCTAGGTGCTCCTCCTCTTCCTCCTCATCCTCCTCAATATCAACATCCTTATCCTCGTCATCATCGGATGACTCATCCTCATCATCGATATCGTCTCCTCCGTTGGCAGGATAATCAGCAGGATCCTCCTCAGGGTCCTTATCATCATCCTCCTTCGGATCCTCCTTAGGATCTGACTCTGAGACATAGCCTGGTAAATCAGCAGTGGGTGAGGTAGCAACAAGCAGTAGCTGCTCCTCAGCTGGGAGTACCTCATCCTCTGGTGGCATGAACTCTGGATATACCGATTCAGGAACAAACTCTGGTAAAGGTGGGTACTCAAGACCCGACACATAATTAGGAGATGGCG
>BQNB010129069.1:0-19178 GCA_026074375.1 Tanacetum coccineum
TGTTAAAACCTTTGAAGAACCCGTCGAACCCAAAATAGACCTGGTTTGCTTCTATGACCATTTTAACCCCTCTAAATTGATACCATGTACAAATAACCACCCAAGAACTCTTCTAGAAACCTTCAATCAGCTTATGCACCTACTTAGACCAATCCATGGTCAAATTTGAGGAGCACATGGCCTTGTTTTTGCTTACTTTAGCCGCGGCATCAAAGAAACAAGCCAACACATTCGAGCTACTTTCCTAGACCTCCACACTTCATATTCTAGCTTATACACCTTTTATACTAGAACCTTGAGGTGTCAATACCAGATCCTAAGGCTTGCTTACTCATCTAAGCTTGAAACAAGTATAAATATGGGCATAGTGTGTTCATTCTTCTTCATCCCCCACTTCCTCCTCTATAACCCATCATAGTAGCAAATCTTTGCTCAATATTATTTCTAATAGATCTTAAGAAGTCTCAAGTACAGAATGGAAGCAAAAGAAACCAAGAAACGAAGCCTTGAAGTCGTTATTTTGGACATACAAAGTCAAAAGTCCCGAATCCGACCCATTTCTAAGCCATAAGCTCAAGACCAGGTTCTCTAAGCTTATATTCTGTATTCATACCTTTATAATGTTCATATAATCATGATAAAATCATAATATAAAGCTTTGAACTTAAAAACCTATGTGTTATACCTTTTTGATCCAAAACCGTACACCCGAAACCCTAATTTCATGTTTTTACTTAATCTATAAGCTAAGCTTGTAAACTATTGTTATAATCTATCCCAATAAGCTTAACTAAAATTAAAATAAGTGCTTTGATAAGTCATGAAAGAATTTGAGATTAAAACCCGCGCGTTTTCATTTGAAAACCCTAATATGACCCGTTTTACTTCCTAACTTAACGAATCGTTAATTTAAAATTGCGTTGTGTTAAATCTTCATATTTTAGTTTATTATAACTTATAAATGTCTATTGAAATGTTAAAATAAGCTTGCATGGCAATTTGGACATGTTTTGTTAAAATTATCCATGCAAGGGGTATATATCGTAACTTTCATAAACTTATAACTAAAAGGACTAAAAGTGTCATTTTATCAAAGTTATAACTACAAGGGTCTATTATGTCACTTTTTAAAGTACAAGGTTTACTTGGTATATCTTTTAAACTTGAGGGACCAAAGTCGTAAAGTGCAAACTTCAAAAGGGTATATTCTGCCACTTTTCAAAACTAAAGGGTCTTAAATGTAACATTTGAAAAGTTTAAAAAATCACATTCAAAACATACAAGACATAACTTTAATTAACGCTGACGTGCTTAAACGTTTCCAGATATTGAATTAATAAATTGCTTTTTAAAAACATGCTTATGTTATACTATTATAATCATTTCATCTATTAATGTGCTTTCAAAAATCATGTCCCGGATTCATATCATACCACAATTCCTAGGGAGGCTTTTCATTTAAAAGGAGTTTCATCTTGGTATTACGTTCTGACTGAGTTGTTGGGTTTACGATTTAAAGTGCCCTAGCTCCTCAAACGTTTACTGAATGACTTCTGAATTATGATGGCCCGAACGGTGTTATGATAATTTTAATATCAAAACCGACATCAATGTAAAATCTTACATATTCAATCAAACTAAGACTTGACATATATTACCCCAGGTTGCCCGTGACGAAGCCGTTACTTTCATTTCATATACATTTGCTATCAATTTCCCTATAACTGTTCAGGTGAGTTCATAGCCTCGCATTTCAATATTTCAAATGTTTTATAAACCCGCGAGGGGGATACATGCTATAAACATGAATGCAATTATTTCTGTATGCTATTTCAATTTACTATTGCCTAAGTAACTGCTTTGCCTTTAAGTCCCCATAATCATGAACCGTTAATTACTCTCCGTAGTAAGCGCGAATGATGTGAATAGATCTATTTGGGCTGGACTCCCCGTTGGTGTACCCAGTTATGTGTAACCAATTGCACATCATTAGAAATCACGCGGGTATTTTGGCAAAGGTACCCGCAGGGGCTATAACGTATCACCATACCCTAAGGCTTCGGATTCATGAGCTAATGGCAATAATAAATATGTTTTCAATACTGGGTGTATATCAACGTAACCCAAATATCGCATTTGCATTCAAATTATATTACTTAAACCTATGGATTTCACTCAACCTTTGTGTTGACTTTTTAGCATGTTTTATCTCAGGTAACTAATGGCACGGAGTGGCGAGGACATGAAGATGGAAAAACCGTTATCATTCAAACTTTATTGTATAGATTTTGGGAACCTCTCGTTTGTAAAAACTCTGAAGAAATAATGAATGATAACTTATTTTCAAAAACGACTCTTTTTGATTCGTTTTCTATGATTATGACTGTTGTACCTTGAAGTAATACCCCAGATTAGCTTCCGCTGCTATATGTAAAAATGGGGGTGTTACAGATTTGGTATCAGAGCCAACGTTATAGAGAACAAGGTTAAAACCTTAACTATAACTACTTTTCTTTTTCCATCCAAGAAAGTCCTCCGTGCCGCTATATCTCCCGGAATGGTATGTAAAGTTACATAACTATTATATTACTAAATAAATAACTTATGTTATTTACTGCTGGGTTGTTAAGCAGAATGATGTCTTCCCCCGACCATCCTACTGCCAATTTGGAGGATGCCTTTTCTTCCAATTTCCCAAACTATGTTCCCCTGGCTTCTCTGGATTATATCTCGACCTCTCCAGGGAAAACTTACTCTAGTGCTTCCAATTCATTTGGAATTGTCCCGCTAGCTTCACCGACCCTTTCGTTATTTCCCGATGATCCTTACATGAAAGTTTTACAAGCTTTCTATACTAAAAAATCACCAATCCCGCCTCCAATTATCATACCTCCTAAACCTCAAGAATTTTTCCTTCCAGAAGGACTTCTTTCACCAACAAAATCATCTTTTTCTACGCCGTTCCAACCTCAAACTTTTGAGATTGGCAAAACCTCTCGAAATTCAACTATCGAGTGACATAAGGAGCAAATCCTGGATATCTTAAATAGCCTAGATGCAATCCCCATCGAACATATCGAGCATATTGAAAACGGAATCGAAGGACTCGGAAAAGGAACTGTAATTATTCAACAATATTTTGATGCCCTGGAAGCCGAACTTCAACAAGCTCATACTCATATTTCCAAACTCCAGAGAAAGCAAATAGGATGCAACCATAAAATTTCTCTAGCCCGCTATAGGATTGCTGAATTAGGAGAAGTTATCAACGACATGGAAACTCGTCACCAAGCAGACATAGAAAATCTCATGAACTCCATCATCGAACTCCAGAACCGCATGGAATGATCATCTAGTTTCTAGTTTAAATTCCAGTCTTTAGCTTTAACCTAGCCACGGGATGTGTGGTATAAATAAAAACACTTGTCAAATCTTGACTATGTACAGTAAAAAGGCAAGTTGTTCTAATATAAAGGCAATCCCGTTATCTACCTTGTTGTTTTTCCTGCTTTATTGCATCTCATCATTCATCCATCTTCATCATTCATTCATCATTCATCCATCATACATTCATCATCATACCATAACCTTTAGATATCACCATTGTTAAAAATGCTTAAATGAAGCATTATTCTTTAAGCATTTCAAGAATAAGCATTTCTCTTTAATCATTTTAAAGAAGAACAAGCATTATACTTGTGATATCATTCTTATTACGTGTTATCTTTTGTTGATAGAATGCCTCCAAAAAGAGCATCAACAACGGAAGCACCGACTATGACTCAAGATGCCATTAGAAAGTTAGTTGCTGATAGTGTCACCTCGGCTCTAGAAGCTCAAGCTGCGACAATGGCAAGTGCTAGTAATCCCAACAGGAACACCGGTCCTACTGGAACTCCTGCAGTGAAAACGGGAAACTACAAAGAGTTCATTAGCTGTCAACCTTTCTACTTTAATGGTGCGGAAGGAGCAATAGGTCTTATTCGCTGGTTTGAACGAACCGAATCAGTGTTCTCTCGTAGCAGATGTGCCGAAGAAAACAAAGTAACATTTGCTACCCGTACTTTAACTGACGATGCCTTGTCCTGGTGGAATGCATATGCCCAGCCTATGGGAATAGAGCATGTAACATTCCGTATTTTCAGGTCATTTTATGACGCCATTCATTTTGTTATTTTTCACGATTTATTTTTTTTCTTTTCTCGTACGCGTTTACTTTTAATTCTTATTTCATAGTTAAATCGCGTAAGCTAAAAATCAACATTTAACGTAAACGGACACCAAACGAATTAAAGTTCTCGTCAAACAAGCAATATATTATTTTACGAAAGTAATAATTAACTTTTTAAATTTTATTTTTATCGGTTACGTAAAATATTTATGTTTTACAATTTAATACGTTTAGGCATACCCGGAACCACCAAAAATTAATCTACGATTCAACAAATGCTTATTTTTATTTTCAATGACTGTTAGCAGAAGAATTTAATGATAACTTACTAATCTCTGAAGTTGATCACAGTATGATCAGAATTGTTTGTGTTTTATTTTCAGTTTGTGTCTGTTCCCTTCCATGTTCATTTGTGTACATAGAAATTGTGAAAAAAGTCTTAGGGGTAGAAGTTAAAAAAGTCTTTTTATGATTTGTGCAACAGTAAATATTAATTGCATTTGTGTATTATGGTTTATTTGATTAAAACATGTTCATTCTTATAAGTAACTTGGTTTTTTATTTTTATTTTCATTCACTATGATGTAATTATTATCATGTGTTTAGCATGTCAGATTTCGAGTTATAGGGCATTTTGTGTTCTTTTTTCTGGTAAATTTTGAAGGTCTCGTGACCTGTTTTTTAAGATTCCGAGACTTAGAATTAGCATTTTATCCCGAGACCTCTGGACTTAGCGAAACTAAACGCATATCTTGGATCTTTTCGGCATGTGTTGATGTAATTTAGGGCCTATAACATTATCAAAATATGACTTTCATGTAACACTTGTTAAAAGTTACTCATGCACTACATAAAAGAGAAATCATCTTAAGTACCGACCCTACATTCGTCTAATACTTTGGTGTCAAAGCCAATAGATTTGTGACGGAAGTTTCATAGGTAGTGCCGCAGGTGAAATCTAGGATGTTTAAAGAAGAGTTTTCTATTCCAGGTTTTTCAACATGACACCGGACCAAAAACCGATTGGGTCCAAAAGTCAGGACCGAAGACAGGACCGACCATCTCCGGGTTGATCTAGTTCGTTGGTCCAGTGCGGTCCAAGAAAGCATAATAGTAGGTTGTGAGTAATACGAAACCAGACCGGACCGAGGACCGGACTGAAATATGTGTGATCTGGTTTGGTCGGTCCGGTCTGTGGTATATATTGCTCAGCCCTATTTAGAGGGAATGCATGTAATCTAGGTGCTAGCTCTTTGGATTTGGTATTTTGGCATCATTTTCCTTGTCGCATTTGTATTTGCTAGCTACTTGCTAGTTTATTGATAGAAAAATTATTTGCCGTTAAAACAAAATTTACAAGTCGTTTTTTTTCATCTCAATATGGTTTTGGGCAGAGATCTTGCAAGACAAGTGTAATCTCAACGAATCGCATACATGACATGTACGCATAACTAGAGAAACAACCGCATGGAGAAAAATCCTAAAAACTTGTTTGCTTAAACAGTAGAACATTCTTGTCTCGAAATAAAACACCAACACAAACACTAGCCACGAGCAGAAAACAAAAATCGACAGAAACACACCAGACCAAAGTACAAAACAATACTAAACAACCTTAAATATGCATGAAGAAGATTTTCCAGCAATTAACCGGTTGTAATGTTCTACATAGACCAAAACTTGTAGGTAGGTACCACGATATCAATACTCTGATGGGGAGATGACGTCATCGATCTTCAAGATCATCTTCACGACTTGTGTGGCAAGTAAGATCTGTTGTTGCTTTCCGATTAAGGTCTCAAATACATTTTGCTCACGCATATCGTTGGTACCAGTATCGTTGCAGTCGATGCCACAGCAATGATTGTTTTCCTACATTATCAAACAATAATATGTGTTATCTTCTAATCGATTATAAGTAAAAAACAATGATTAAAGTTGCCGTCATAATTACCTTAATTTGCTGTGCTTTCACTGCAGATAGTGTTTCAATGGGTGACAGACCACTATTCTCCGCAAGAGCCATGGGTACAGCATCCAAAGCATCGGCAAAAGCCCTGATGGCATACTGCCCAAGAAAAAAACGAGACTTTTAGTACATGTTCATATAAATGAGAACCGCATTCAAATCTTTGTTGAAAAGATTGATGTTGGTACCTGTTCAACTCCAGGATATTTATCAGCAGCGGCTTCTACTGCAATGGAGCATGAAATTTCGGCTGCACCACCACCGTATACGATAGAGTTATTGCGGATGAGATTTCTAGCAACACACAATGCATCGTGGATGCTACGTTTAGTCTCTTCAATCATCATCTTGTTACCTGATTCATCACATGAGTTTCAAGTAAATAAACGGAATATTTTAGTGTCCAATAACGAGTGTGTGAATAAGCTATAGCCAACACTTTCATAATGCTAACTTACCCCCACGAATAAATATGGTTACAGCCCTTGAGTTTGCACAATGCTCGATATATAGCATCCGATCCTTTGTGGTACCAAATGCCTTCTCTCTAACCAAACCAGCCTGTTCGTAAAGAACAGAATCAAGTTATAGTAAAATTAAAACGATTCTAACATGCACTTTATGACGTGAATTATCATAACAAATACCTTTCCTAGCTTTTCGGGTGTTAGTTCCTGGAACCTAGGAACAATTCTACCACCTACACAAAACATTTAAAAAAAGGGTGTTAAGAAGGTATCGGCTAACTATAGTAAACAAGAAAGCATAAACGAATAATCGTTTTAAAAATCGCAGCTGAAAAGCACAAACCAGTTGCGATAGCAATAAGCTCCAGTTCTACACCACCGACCCATCTGACAGCAGGCAAGTTTCTGTGCATCAGTAAGTGATTTGCTTCATCGTCAAATCCCCATTGGCAGATTACCAATGTTGCCCCTACGTCCTGAATCAAGTCAAAGTCAAACGGCATGAGATTCCAACATGTCAACAAATGATACTTGAAGACTATAGATAACGCCATACCTTGCATTTCTGAACCATGTCATCGAAGTACTGCTGCTCTTGCTTACGTAGAGTCTGGAACTTTTCAACAGTATCAATGTCAACCTTATGTTTGGTCTTAGGCTTTGGGGGCTCAAATGGGCAAGTCAAGATGGCGATATTCGCATCTTGAATCTCCTTTGGCATTTGTGGGTGGCTCATATCTTTGTCAACAAGGATTCCGTAGATAAGTTCGGTATCCTCCAATTTCCCACCAACTTTCCCCTCGACTTTAATGAGGTCTAAGTTGACATCTCTCCTGTCTAAATCAGCAACGGCCATGACTGCCTTTACAGCAATCTCAGCCAAGCTACGCTTGCATCGGTTCACGCTGAGATATAGAGCCCGTAAGTTAAATAAAGTACAAGTAAAACATTATAACGGGCATATTTGGCATACAGTTTTAAGGTGTTTTTTATAGCTTAAGCTTTTTCTTTTTAAATGATTAGATTCTCGTTTCTTTTGGAAAAATTATGAGAAAATTACAAATCTGAAGCATTTTGTGTGGAATCTAATACAAACGATAACTCTTTCTTAAAGTTTATATCGAAAATTATGCAACGCTTTAAAAAGATTAATAGCTAACGTAGAATGTTTAAGGGGGTGTCCATTTAGATTATTTGAGGGCTTATGAGCTTATTTGATTTCCGCTTTAGCCCCAATTTTCCACCTTATTTTGAGACTTATGGGATTATATAAGTTTATCAGATCATAATAAACTTATATAAGCCCACAAGTCTCAAAATAAGCCAAAAATTGGGGCTTATGAAATATAAGCCGAAAAACAAATAAGCTCACAAGCCACATATAAGCTTTAAACAAACAACCACTAAAATAAGTTGCTACTCAGAAATTAAACTTACATTTTAGAGTTCAAGGTAGTCGAGCAAGTTTGAACCAAAGGCTCAATATTTGCGGCGCTGAAATCAAACTTATCTGCTATTGATTCTAGATGATCAACAGCAATCTTTGAAGATATTTCGAAGCCCTCTGCAACACGGATGGGATGAATTCCACGTTCCAACAGTTTTTCAGCTTGTTCCAAAAGTGCACCAGCCATAACAACCACACCAGTAGTTCCATCACCGATCTCGTAGTCTTGACTACGTGATAGTTCAACCATAAGTTTGCCGATTTGGTTGTCGACATCCATCTGCTCCAATATCGTTGCACCATCATTTGCTGCAACGAAGTTAAAAAAACAACAGTTAGATAAAGATGCTTCGAACTTTTAGTGAGCAAGAATTTGTAGTCCTACAAATAGGTACCCGTCAAATAATTCATTAGAGCAAAAAAGACAATTTTTTTGCTTAAGATTTAACAGCTGCAGTCTTTAACCTACTAGGCACGTACTCTTCAACAAAGTTTATACACGTTTAATATATAGTCTCAAAAATAGGCCGAAATCAAATAAGCTTGTAAGCCCGCAAATAAGCTTAAACAAACACCCTCTATATGGTCGCTACTACACACCTATAAAACAAAAAGTTGCACACACAAATTAACGCTACTATATATGGTCGTCGCTATGCACGGGTAATCATCTAACCCACAAATAAGGTGAAATCGTAGAAGCTCATAAGCCTAACATATAAAAATTCCAAATACTCCTACTTTTATCAACAACATTTTCATCATATCATAACCTAACATATAAAAATCAAAACACGCCAAAAAAACATCATTTTTAACATCTAAACATAAATAACACAAAACATCAAGATATAAAATCAATAACACAACACAAGAGGTCTCATTTTCAAACATCACTCTATATACACATTCGGAAACGAAATACCCCGGTCTGGCCGCGTCACCTATTTACATACATTTCCAATCTGCTCGATCCAAAATCAAGCCTACATATTTTTTACACATATTTTCAAAAGAAACCCTAAATAACAACAAACAATTGAATAAACATTTATGGGTGTTTGGATTAGCTTATTTTATGACCTCATTAGCTTATTAAGATTTGGAAAAGCTAATAAAGCTCACATTTTTGAGCATATAGGGTCCTTATCACCTTGAGCCTGTGGCTCAAGTCTATAAATACAATATAATAAGGTAAACAATTTGAGCTTATGGGCTTTTCCAAATCTTAATAAGCTAATGACGTCATAAAATAAGCTAACCCAGACACCCCAAAATAACACAAACACAACCCAAAAACATAAAAACACAAAGATATCAAATCAGTAACACAAGCAGAAACCAACAAACAACATTTCTAACATCTAACAACATAAGAGAGTGTTTAAATGAGCTTATTTTATGGGCTTAACGGTTTATTGAAATTTGGAAAAGCCGATAAGCTTACTTTTTCAAGCTTATGAGCAGATAAATCTAAGCTCATGGCTTAAGCCATGAGCTTAGCCTCATAAGCCTAAAAAAGTGAGCTTAGCAGCTTTTCCAAATTCCAATAAGCTGTTAAGCCCATAAAGTAAGCTGTTCCCAACACCCTTACAAAAACACAAACATAACATAAAAACATAAAAACAAATAAGATCATAAACCCACATACAAACTTAAACAAACACAACAAAGAAACATAAAAAAAGCATACTAATAGTGTTTAAGATGTGGGCTTGTGAGTTTATTTGATTTCGGCTTTATATTTCATAAACCCCTAATTTTCCGGCTTATGTTGAGACTTACGAGCTTATATAAGTTTATTATATCATAATAAACTCATATAAAAGTCTCAAAATAAGCAGAAAATTAGGGGGTTATGAAATATAAAGCCGAAATCAAATAAGCTCATAAACCCACATATAAGCTTAAACAAATACCCCCTTTAGTTAAAGCTTATGAAATACAAGCCGAAAAACAAATAAGCTAATAAGCCCACAAATAAGCTGAAACAAACACCAAATAAGAAAACATACTAATAGTAATGTCTCCATCAGGGGATTGAAGCATCTTATCCATCCCTTTAGGACCAAGAGAAGTCCTTAAAATCCTGGAAACAGCAACACCAGCCGCGATATTCGCTTTCTGTGCATCTATTCCTCTTAACCTGCTTTTGCTTTCTTGTTCTCGAAGGATTATAAATGGCCGACCGTATTCATCGAAGGCCAACGCCATCTTTTGAGGTTAAGGGTTTTGTTTTTCAGATCGGTGAAATGGGTTTTTGTTTGAAAACTGGTTTTTTAAGGTTTGAGATCGGCACACACAGTGAGTGTGTGTGAAGTGTGTGGGATGTTTTTCTGTGACCTAGGTTTTTAAACCTTGTTTTTGGTTTTGGTTTTTGCCCGGTTTGTTTGTTGGGTCGGGTTAGTTTTTTGGGCTGCTGTGGCGGATAGTAGGGCTGATCGTCGGTTCGGTTATTGGGTTGTTCAGTTTATTTGATTCGGTTAGTTCGGTTAATTTTTTTCTTGATATAACTGAACTGAATTCAAATTGGACTAAATCGAACCGAAAGCCAAAGCGAAAGCCGAAAATCAACCCAAATTACCTGAATTACATAAATTTAATTCTTTATTCATTTATTTATTTATGTAGATTTAGAAAAAAAATTCAAATTTAAAAAATGTTATATTTATACTAGGAATGAGCTTTTATATCTCTTTTTGTATATAAATATATTAAAAAAAACATATATAATTATATGAATTCTATTTTCGGTATAGATTGATATGATCCTGTTAGGGGTTGAATCGGATAGCAACACCACTTCAAGTGTGTGCGAGCTCCTTAAAAAGTAAAAGAGAAAAACTAGAGATGTTTTGATCTTTTAACTTGATTGATAAAATAAAAGTACAAATAGTATTTATAGAAGAAAAGTAGGGTAAAACTCTAATGGCTAAATGGGCTTTGGGCTCAGGCTCAAGCGTATCATTCCTCACTCCTTCAAAACCACCTTACCCTCAATGTGTTGTCTAAAAAAATCTTGATTCACGGATTTCATATTCTTTTTTGAATTTCAGCCTTCATCTTTTTCTTCTTTATGTGTTTGTCATTAAGACGCTTCAACAACGGAATAAGAACGTGTAGGGTAGAAACAGAGTATTGGACTTCTTTATCAACCCATTTGTTAATTTCATTTACCCCAAAACCTATAACCCAATTACCTTCCAACACATTTGGCTCGTCATTGTTTTGCTCAACGGCCACACCCACCGTTTTTGCGTCATCTTATTTACCATCCACTAACACATCCGTGCATCATTATCAGAGGTAATTTCTACCTTGTCCGACGTATGGAGAATTGATTCCTCCAACACTTGGTCCGGTGTCGCTGTGTTGAGGTCGTTTGGGTTGACGATGGTTGTGGTGGTCCGCTCGTCCTCAAAACGGGCCTCGGCCATACGAGCTAAGGAGAAGGCTTCTACAAAAGTGGTAGGCCTCCTCAACAGTTCTATCTGTAACACCACCTTAAGTTCGGAGATATACATCGTTTTAAGTAAGTTTTCAGATTTTCTCGTTACTCGACTTATAAGCATCTCAAGCTCATTCTGGTATTCGGCCACCGTACCCATTTGCAAGAGCTTAGATAGTGCGTCTTTCGCGAAGCGTACTTCCGTTGCACGGGCTAATGAAAAAGCTTCGTCTAAAGTTATGGGTTTTTACCTTAAGAGTGCACATTGTATAAGCGGTTTCAGTCCAGAGATAAAAAATGATTTAAGTAAAGATTCTGAGATCCCCGTTACTCGTTTTGCAAGTATCAAAAACTCACTCTTATATTCGACCACCGTACCCATTTACAAGAGCTTGGATATTGCGTCTTCTGCGTTCTGATCGCTGCCGCCCAATGCCATGAACAGTAACTCGAAGAAAAAAATTGATGAACAGTACGCGTGAATAGTACTTGATAAACAGTTTTTTGGAACTAGATCGAAAGCCCTCTCAAGGAGAACTCTCAATGAAAGCACCAGTTGATACGGCCCTGTTAGGGGTTGTATCGGATAGTAGCACCACTTCAAGCGTGTGCGAGCTCCTTAAAAAGTAGAAGAGAAGAACTAGAGATGTTTTGATCTTTTAACTTGATTGATAAAATAAAAGTACAAATAGTATTTACAGAAGAAAAGTAGGCTAAAACCATAATGGCTAAATGGGCCTTGGGCTCAGGCCCAGGCATATCATAGATTGACAAAACCATAACCGAACCGAAAACTGAATATTCGATTTGGTTTGGTTATTTTCAGTTTTCGGTTTATTCGGGTATTACCCTGACTCGCGCAAACTCACCCCTTAAAACCTATCTATATATGATATAAATACACCAAGGGACGAAATCACGCGAGAGCAATAAAACCGGAAGCAGTATAGAGTGTTCCCGGGTCGTTATGTCCCAACGAGGCTGAAATGGAAAATCGCAAGTTGATTGATGATTTGTGTTTGAATGTCACAAGGAATGATTTGGAACTAATTCTGAAAGCAAATGCACATAAGAATAAGCAAATACAAAAAGCAATTAAGCTAAATTAAACAAGATAAACGCGACAGTACTAACAACAGTACTAACAGTATTAACTACCAGTATTAACTTGGAGTTAGTACTGCCAGCTTTGAGTTAATACTGTTAGCTTAAGGTTAGTACTGCTAGGCTAACAAAACATAAAGAAACAATAAATAAGCAAACAAGCTAAAACAGAAGCTCACCTAACCTTAATAAGCACTTAGTAATAGAAATAAGCAACTAGAATAAACCAAAATAACAAATAAGCTAGAAAACTAAAACTGATACATTATTGAAAATACCTTAAAAAGGAAAATAAACTAAAATAAGCAAACAGTAAAGGAAAATGGTTTAATCTACTCTAAAAAGCTAAGGAAATCTTAAACAAGCTGAAATAATAAGCTAATAATCTAAAATGAACCACCAGTACTAACAGTTTTAACTAACAGTACTAACTTGGAGTTAGTACTGCTAGGTTTGAGTTAGTACTGTTAGTGTTAGTTAGTACTGCTACCTTTGAAATTCAAGAAAATGAACTAGCAGTACTAACTTGGAGTTAGTACTGGTAGCTTTATTTTAGTGCTGTTCCAAAAGTGAACTAGCAGTATTAACTCAAAATTAACAGTTTTATCAAATAAACTAACAGTGCTAAGTAAGAAAGTAATACACAACACTTTTCAACTAGCAAATAAGCAAAATAAGCACTAAAACAGTTCTGCAGAAAATAAGAACAATAAGAAAAAGAGAAACTTACACCACCCTTGCTCAAAACAGGGTCAAACAATGAATCTACAAGCTCTAGCTTGTATAAAACAAGCTAGTGAGAGTCCATAAGCCCATCCAGAACTGGCTTATCATCCATAACATAAGCTGTGGTAAGAGCTTTTTGAACACAAAACAATATGATTAAGAAACTTAACACTGGTATTGACTTAAAAACTTCAAACTTGCATTAATCTTGAAAGTGTTACAAAGCTGAAAATAAAAAGCTGTAAATGACTTTGAAATTTAAACTTAGATTAAAAACTAATTAGTTACTAAAAATTAAAACTAGATGCCTCAAGGGCTTACAAAAAGCTCTATTTATAGCCGAAGTCTTCATCTTGCAGCTTGTGCTTCTTTGGAGAGATAAAAACAAGTGTGCTTGTTGTGTGAGGAGAGTCTAAAACAAATCCCAGCCTTTGATTTCTTTTGAGCTTCTTTGGAGATAATCTCAGCCATCGAAAATGCTTTGGGAAAGGTGAGGGATTGCCAACATGGCTTTTATACAACTGGGATGGGTTAGTAGGGTGGATGAAATGATTTTGGCTAGAGAGAGAAGTGGTTTTGCAGGGAAGAAAGTATGGAACGACATACCAGTTGTAACTGGGTTTGTTGGGCGGGAAAGAAGACTTTTTGGGGGAGTTGGCAGTTTGGTCCCCTCAAGTTGTATAACTTAAATGTAATCTCTACCCGGTTTGCAACTTTGGTCCCTCCTTTCTTATAACTTTGTAATACAACTTTAGACTTGGCAGTTTTAGCCCCTCAAGTTGTATTTTCTTCATTTTGATGACTTTTGACTTTGTCCTTTCCACTCCGTGCTTGGTTTTGTTTGCCTTTGGCTTTCTTTTTGCTCCTTTTCTTGAATATCCGTTTCCTGCACAATACAAATGCAAACATACAAATACAATGTATTTTTGGTATGTTTTTAGTCATTTAGGTCCGCTTAATATAGAAAATGGTATGTGTATTTAAACACATATCAAAATCCCCCATACTAAGGTATTGCCGTGTCCTCACGCAATGTTATGAAGTAAACACTTAATGAAAACTAAGAATCTAGGCCCCCCTCGACTAATTACCTCGAAAAGTAGCAAAGTGTTCGTCAAGGGGAACTAAAGAATCAATAGCTTCGACGAGTCCCGTTTTCACCAATTTTTTATATGTACACTAACTATCCCTAAAATTCTTTTGGATTTTTCTTTCTTTTTCTTTTCTTAACTACCTGTTTGACTTCCTTTATTTTATCAACATTGGGATCATAGAATGAGAAGCGCCCATAGAATAATCTACGGACGTCCTGACGGATAAATTCATCGTCCCCGAATTTTCACTAGATCTAAACCAAGCAATTAAACAAGATCATTGTTGATATAAGTTTAGATGTTAAGCCCTCATACTTATGACTTGTGAACTTTTTACTCCCAACATGGATATATGATTTGAATGTGTGTGCTCGTTTCAACCATAGATCAACTTATTTTCATAGTCGTAATTCAAGATGAATCACGACTCAAAGCAACAACTTATTAGGCACATGTAACTTGATTTTAAACCATAGAACTTTTTGCAACATATTTATCATTTTCATAAGTTCTTAAAGCTAGGAATGTGTTGCTTAGTTTGAACACCTACCTAGGCCTCGCTCCCTAGTAGGATATCACAACCAACGACCGGTGTTCTTAGTTTGAAAACCCACCCCGTTGCTAGCGTAGTGGGAAATCACATCAACACCTTCTTCCTAATATGGCTAAGAATCGGTGTCTTAGTTTGAACCCTCACCTAGACCTTTCTTCCAAGTGAGATATCACAACACACCAAATTCCTAGAAGTAAAGACGTCTTAGTTTGAACCCCCACCTCGTGGTTAGCGGAGTGGGATATCACGACACATCTTTTACTAGCTCCATATGATCAAATGTATGCTTCATTGGCATAATTACAATATTCGTGCATTTTTGCATTCATACTTCATTCATGCTTCTTTGGCATTTTATCTTTCAAAACCTTGCTTTTAAAGAATCAAGTTACAAATTTGAAGCTTTTTCTGAAAACATCGATTGACTTAGTTGAACAAGCACGTGTGATTAGGTGGATTAGAAGCTTATGGGAGAAAAAGAACACAAGTTATTCATATAAGTTTTGAGACGAATCTTGCTTAACACATAAACTTATATTCAACTCTATCACTTCTTGTTCTTCATCTCGTGAAAGCTTAGCCTACAATTGAGGAACTAGCTAGGGCTCAACACGCCCGATCGAGTCAAAAATTATTCTCATTCTACCCATTAGGAAAGTCGAAACTGTAATAAAACACTTATTTTATTTTTGAAAATTCTTAATTTTTTTTCATTGCGAAACATGCAAACCAACTAATATGCAAAATTGAAGTGAAATAAGACAAAACATAAATACAAGGATAAGCATGGGGTGCCTCCCACGAAGTGCTTGTTTTTGTTCGAGTCTCTAGCTTGACTCCACCCTTATTTACTAGGTAATAGGGTGTCCATCCATTCACTTGGGATCAAGTGTGGGTGGAAGTAGCAATAAACATCATTCGGGTGTTCATTTGCTACAGGGTAGGGAAATGATGATTTAAGACCATACCTGGAAGGAAATTTCATTTCCCTATCTACCTTATACAGTTTAGTCGATGACTTGTATGATTCAAATATTCTGTATAAGGGACTCAGTGGTTGAGTATGAATGAAAGGCTCGAGTTTAGTGATAACTGAATGCACATGTATTTCCATAAAATGAGGATATTCAACAAGGAGTCTTTCAGGCTCCTCAAGATCCCTAGTAGGATCAGCCTCTTCATCGACCATGGCTACATTCAAGATCTTGTCTTCCAAAAGCTTTTCCAAAATGGGTTTAGTAGCCGGTGCTACATAATCTTCGTTAGGTGGTGTGGTGTGTAGGGTTGTTGGGATCAAAGGTTGTATAACATCTTCTATTACGTCAGGAATGTTAGGTGTAAGGAATTGCCTAATTCGTTCTACGTCTTTAATTGTAATATCTCACATATCAAAAGTATCCCTATCATCTCCATCATCCTCCTGATCCTCCTCCAAATCATTATCATGTTCCCAAATACTATCCTGAAGTTTATCTTGCCCCATTCGCTTCATGTTTTTAGCTTCTATTCTAAATAAGTAATCCAAGATCTTATCAAAGTCGAAATCCTTTTTATCTACAGGAGTGTTAGGTGGGTGTGGTGGTTGAGCAAAAAATTAAGGTTTGAAACCATATGAATGATTATTTAGTGGATTCTTATCTAGGCTTTGTTTAGCAATGTATAGATTAGATTCTGCTATAGTCATATTATCAATGTCCATATTGTTGCTCACATTGGTAGATAAGAAATAATTCTTGAGATAGGGTTGAACAGGTAGGAAAACAAAGTTGGAGGAGTTAAGCTATGAGAATATTGGATAGCAAAAGTCTTACTTTTATTCTGGTGAAAAGAGTCAACATCCGACTCATCATAATTTGTTAGACTTCTTCTGGATCGAACTTTATCCCATATATCGCCTTTTTTCTCGGCATCATAATCAAAGTACCCGTTAAGCGTCAGTTCTCAATATTAGATTCTATTTCCATGATTCCTGAAAAATAATTTAAACACAAGCTATGAGTAATAGTGCTTTTACAAGAAAAATAAAATAATAAGATATTGTAATATATACAAAACACAAATCTAAAACCTATTAGCTCCAACAATGGCCCAAAATCTTGATGCATATTTTTCTTTTAATAATTATTAACCAAGTTTGAAATTTATAAACCCTTTCACCTTTACAAATGCACTAAGGGGCAAGAACCCGATCGTGAGTATGTAATTTTAGTATCCTAGGTCGTCCCCAAGAGCTAAAGGGCGGTTAAAAATCGATTTAAATTGGTTTGTCACGTTAAATGCATGTTAGAATAAAAAGAATGAAAACTTAAAAGAAATGAACTAAGTATGATTTGAAGAGAAGGGGATACGGTCCTAATTACTTTTTAATTAACTTAATGATTCACTTTGTTCTACTATATAAGAAAACAAGGATTGAATGGTCATCTAATCCTCACTAACCTCGCGAATCCCAGCATACTGGTCATACTAACCGGAATTTTGTCCCACAGATCATGGTAAGCGAGCATCATATTTGGCATTCTCATGGTCAAAGTAATATAACCAAATAGATAACCATAATTAACAAGAAATATATGAATCATAAGGATAATTAATAAGATAAGCTTAGCTAAAAATTGTATTCATACAATCAATATCATCGTCAATTAATGAAAGTAATGAAAACATGATAATCGAACCAAACTAGTATGATGATGATGATCGGGACTAGATTCTTCCTTCTTGAAGGGCTGAAGAGTGCTGAAAAATGACTTAGGGAGATATCTCAGTCGTCCCCTCTGATGGGAGGGAGAAGGATGATTATGAAGGCGGATTTTGGCCCCTATTTATAGGTTTTTGATAGTTTACGGCATAACTGATTCGTGAGGTTACGTCGTAACCTTGCCGATGTAGACATTCCAAAATATAGGCAAAATGGACTTTATGGCGTAACTGGTTCGTTTGGTTACGCCATAACCATAACTAAGATAATAAATCTCCAACGTGGCAGGTTTATGGCGTAACTGATTTGTTTGGTTACGTCGTAACCATGACGTGGCAATTTATGGCGTAATCTATTTGTTTGGTTACACCGTAAACCCTTCAGCAACATTTTAGTTATTGTAATCTTGTGGCTCGTCAGTTGTGATACGGCTCTAACCCAAAACACAAAAGTTGTAGATATTACTTTCCTCTATTCAAGGCCGCTTGAATCAACTTCAAAAGAGTTAGTATGAAGAAGTTATGGTCAAAATACTAGAGCACATTTCCTGAAGTATCACAGGAGCATTTCTTCTTCGGCTTTGTTTTCGTTTATAGTAACTCCAAATCATAAGCGGATTTTCCTTTTATATATTATTCTTTTGTAGAAGTATCCATTAATCACGTCTTTTCGCTCCAATGCCTAGTTTAGTGTCCAATTCTTGCGTTTCTTGCCAAATACTTGCATTTTACCTGAAAACAACAAAATAACAGTAAATGTATCAAATTTCAATATTTATAGGATAATTGCAAGTATTTTTAGGGGAAAATTGACACTAAAAAGTATCAAATATTTGATGTTATCAGAATTATATGGTCTTTTGTCTAGGCGAATTATACCAATTTTCCACTAGGCAAATTATACCAGTTTTCCATTGGGAGAAGTATACCATTTGTTTGGGAGAATTATACCATTTGCTTGGGAGAAGTATACCATTTTCTTGGAAGAAGTATACCACTTTGCTTGGGAGAAGTATACCACTTGCTTGGGAGAATTATACCACTTTGCTTGGGTGAATTATACATTTCTCTTGGGTGAATTATACCACTTCCATTAGGTGATTTATACGGTTTTTTATTTGATTTGTAAAATCCCGTGTAATCTCAAGACTCATTCACTTAATCAAACATCACTTTAATACAACAACCTCTAATCACTAAATGATCAAAAAGTTATCTTTTCTCATTTAATCAATCAATTCAAAATGACAACTTTAGTGGAATTCATGATCATTGCCGGTGCGGACAACCGTCCTCCCACGTTGGAAAAATTTATGTATGACTCTTGGAAGAGTCATATGGAACTATATATAACAACCCACAATTTTCCTCTATGTAATTATCCATCTATTAAAATTGTAACATCCGAGAATTTTCGAATTTAGATTGACGATTTCAATCTTTGACTTTTAGGGTCTGGCTTGACTTATAAGAACGATCATCTAAATCACGTTTTCACG
>BQNB010129071.1:4669-19178 GCA_026074375.1 Tanacetum coccineum
CGGGTGTTTCAAGCTGCAGTTAGTAAGCATCCTTTTTCTCATATCAGGTACCGTAGATTTGGCTAAATGGCGTAGTTAGAGAGAGTTCATAACCTTACGCAACTCATAACTCATACCTCTATATATGTCGAGGCACAATCTATAGGAAGACACAAGACTTCAATAAATCTAAAAAGGAGCTCAGATGAGCCATAAAAAAACTATGTAGACGTGTTTCATGTAAAAAGTGTCAGTTGATACTTAAAATTGAGATTAACAAAGACTCTATAAAACAGAAAAGAAAAAAATGGTATCACTTGTGATATAACAACAACTATGCATGAGTTTTAATCTATTGAAGTTTTGCTATAAGAGAAATTAAATGTTGAACCTTTTGGGAAGCGACACGAGAACTCAAAGTACCGATATAGTTGTTGGAGTACTATACGTGTCGTTTTTCTTTATTAAGTGTATTTAAAGAAAAAGGAAATCATATTGTATTTTTTTACCTAAGTATATCCCTATAGTTTTGTAGTCTTCTTTTTTACCGAAGTACCCTTACATGGACAGGTAAAGACTACATGTTCAAGGATGAAACACAGAAAGCTCGTGATGTATTCCTGGAGAACATGTCTTTGGTAGTTAGCGTGACATATTCGTGATGAACGTCACACTAACTACCAAACATATGTTCTCCACAAACATGCGACGCGCTCATAAGCGTTATGCTAACTACAAAACATGTGTTTTCCATAAACATGTCACGTGATTTCCTTGTTTCATCCTTGAACACGTAGTCTTTACATGCCCATGTAAGGATACTTCGGTAAAAAAAGTATAATACGGATACTTCGGTAAAAAAGACTACAAAACTATAAGGATACTTCGGTAAAAAAATATATAATATGGTTACCTTTTTTAATAAGTACACTTAACAAACAAAAACAATAGGTACACTCCCAACATCAACGTCGGTACTTTGAGTTCGCGTGTCCCTTCCCATAAGGTTTAGCATTTGGTCTTTTAGCAAAACTTCAACATACAAAAACTCCTGCATAGTCATTGTTGTATCACAAGGGACACAATTTTTTCTCTTTTGTTTTACAGACTATTTGTAAATCTCAAGTTTTAACATAAACTAGCACTTTTCATAAGAAACGCTTCTATAGCGTTCTTCTGCTTGCAAGGGTTCCTTTTTAACTTTATTGAAGTCTTATGTGTTCCTATATATTCTGCCTCGACATTTATATAAAGGTGTGGGTTGTGTCATAAAAAAATAGCATGAACAAAAGATGGCAAACGAGGTGAAAGTTGCATAAAATTTATCTATTATGCATAAAACTATCTAAATCATTTTACTTGAAAAATCAGATCGTTGATGAAATAATATAATTACAAAAAAATGACTAAATAGATTCAACAATAAAGATTTTTAGCCTAACACGACCACCCATTTCGACCGGTACAAAGTTACTCATTTTGAACTGTTGGCGAGCGTGTCACACGCCATTTTAATTTGCCAAATCTATAGTACTTAATATCGAAGGAATGCTTACTAATTGCAGCATGAAAATGCCCAAGATAGAATGAAGGCCTCTTTGTAAAGACAGGTTTTTTTCCCATTCTAAAACCCTCATAGCCATTTCTTCATCCCCGATTAACTCTAGGATTGTTGCACCCTGATTTACAAACCAAAAATGTTTTAAGGTTTTGATTATAAAATTTTTATTTGAAGCGTGTATAATAATGAATTACAAAGATTTATTTAGGTAACATATGAAATTACTATTTCGATCAGCCGGTGTAAATTTTTTCAAAACTGATTGACCATACACGAGTTGCCACACCATGATTCATATGAAAAGTTTACGCGATTTAACTAAAATATGAAAAGTTATAAATTATACTTGTAATAATTATATAACACTTACTTGACGTAAACTTTTACTTGTTTGATGCCCGTTTATGTTGAATGTCGATTTTTAGTTTACGCGATTTAACTAAACGATGAAAATTAAAAGTAAACGTGTAAAACCCTAAAAATAAATAATGGAATGTGTTGAGTTGTAAAATGACCTGAAAATGTGAAATGTTACAGTCTCCTCTTGTTAGAAGAGCCTTGTCCCCAAGGCTCAAGTCGCAACACTTGACGAAGGTACGGGTTTAGTGAAGAGAAGCGGATACTTCTTTTGAAATTTGTCTTTACGTTCCCATGTGAACGCAGGACACCTTCTAGAGTTCCACCGAACCTTGAAAATCGGGATACAGCTTTGCTTCAACCCTTTGATTTCTCAATCCATGATTTCTATGGGTTCCTCCACAAAATGAAGCTTATCATCAATCTGAAGTCCATCCAATGGAACAGCTAATGGTTCGTCGGAATAACATTTCTTCAAGTTGGATACTTGAAACATATTGTGAACCCTGCTCAACTCTTGTGGAAGCTCTAGCTTGTAAGCAACGGCTCCAAACTTTTCTAACACCTTTAAGGGTCCAACATAACTAAGGTTTAGCTTTCCCCATTTGCCAAAATGTACGACCCCTTTCCAAGGTGAAACCTTAAGCATAACTCTACCCCCAACTTGAAATTCCATCGTTATGCTTTAAATCAGTGTAGCTCTTTTGTCGGTCAAGAGCGGCTTGAATCCTTTGCTTGATCTGGATGACCTTCTCGGTTGTCTCTTGAACTATTTGTGGACCAGTAAGTTGAACTTCTCCAAACATCGGTCCCAACTAAAACAGGTTGAACGACAATTTTGACGTAAAGTGTCTCCCCCAAACGGTGCAGCCTTGATGCTAAGCATGGATAATATTGTTGTAAGAAATCAACTGTGGCATATATTTTATATGATAACTCAACTAATGGAAAATGTTTAACCCAACCATTTCCAAAGTCGATCACACAAGCACGTAGCATATCCTCGAGAGTTTGAATAGTCCTCTCACTTTGTCCGTTAGTCTCTGGATGATAGGTAGTACTCATATCCAAGCTAGTACCCAAAGCCTTCTGAAGTGACCTTCAGAAATTTGATGCGAATCTACCATCACGATTGCAAATGATTGAGACGGGTATTCCATGCCTCGTAACTACCTCTTTAAGTATATTCTTGCCAATTTCTACATGGGATCAGTTTCCCTCATGGGTAAGAAGATTGCAGACTTAGTAAGTCGGTCAACAATCACCCAAATGGTGTCATAATCTTGTGACGACTTATGAAGCTTCGTGACAAAATCCATAGTGATATTATCCCACTTCCATTAAGGTATCTCGGGTTGCACCAACAAACCCGATTGCCTTTGGTGTTTAGCCTTGACCTTAGCACATTTCAAACATTTGCGAACATAGGTGGCGATGTCGGCCTTCATATTGGGCCACCAATATAGCTTCTTCATGTCATGATACATTTTGTCGGGAACCCGGATGGATAAAGTATTTTGACTTGTAGGACTCGTGCATAATCACAGTCCTTAAATCACCATAACATGGCAACTAACTCCTGCCATTTAAGCATAGAGTTCCGTCGGCACGGGGTTCCAACTTTTCCTTCGGTATATCCTTCCTGATCATACCTCCTACGTCTTTGTTCCTGAAGTTCTCTGGTTTCTTTGCCTCTATTTGAGCTTCTAAAATTTGTTTGGGGAGATTCAAACCAATAGTCATGACTAAGGCTCGAACCCGTAATGGCTTAATCCGTTCTTTACGGCTTAAGGCATCGGCCACTACGTTTGCTTTCCCCGGGTGATAACGAATTTCACAATCGTAATCACTGAGCAACTCTAACCAACGACGTTGCCTCATGTTCAACTTCTTTTGATCAAGTATGTGTTGTAAACTCTTGTGATCTGTGAACACCGTACACTTGGTTTTGTACAAGTAGTACCTCCAAATCTTTAGAGCAAACACCACTGCACCAAGTTCCAAATCATGAGTAGTATAATTTTTCTCATGAATCTTCAATTGTCGTGATGCATAAGCAATCACCTTCTCGTTTTGCATCAACACCGCACGCAACCCTTTATGCGACGCATCGCAATAAACAATGAAGTTCTCAACTCCTTGAGGTAGAGCTAAGATAGGTGCGCTACACAACTTATTCTTCAAAGTCTGAAAAGTTGCTTCTTTATTGTCACCCCATTCAAAGGCGACTTTCTTCTGAGTAAGCTTGGTCATCGGCTTAGCAACCTTCGAAAATCCTTCGATGAATCTCCGATAATAACCGGCAAGACCTAAAAATTGGCGAATCTCCGTTGGAGTCTTAGGAGATGCCTAATATTTTATGGATTCAATCTTGGTGGGATCTACGTGAATGCCTTGACTATCAATCACGTGGCCAAGAAGTTATACCTTGGGAATCCAAAATTCACATTTAGAGAATTTAGCATACAATTCCTCTTTCTTTAGCAAATCCAAGATTAACCTAAGGTGCTCATCATGTTCTTCCTTGTTCTTCGAGTAGATGAGGATATCATCAATAAAGACAATCACAAATTTAGCCAAATATGGCTTGCACACCCGATTCATTAGATCCATAAATACCGCCGGTGCGTTCGTTAACCCAAATGGCATAACTTGAAACTCATAATAACCATAACGGTTTCTGAAAGCGGTCTTTGGAATATCTCATTCAGGAACTCGTAACTGATGATAGCCCGATCTTAAATCAATCTTTGGGTAGAACTCAATCCTTGAAGCTGATCAAATAAATCATCAATCCTCGGGAGTGGATAATGATTCTTCACCATTAGCTTGCTCAGTTCTCGGTAGTCAATGCACATTCGAAATGATCCATCCTTCGTCTTGACAAACAAGACCCGGCAAGTCCTCAAGAAATACTTTAGGAAAATCTCGAATGACTGGTACGTCCTCAAGTCGCTTCTCCTCCGACTTGTCTTCGGTCGTCTTTGTAGTAACATGTGCCAAAAAGACATGACATCCTTTTAGCATGTACTTCTGTGTTTTAGTGCACGAGATGATGTTCAATTGAGTCTCGTTTCCCCGGTTGCTTCCGTTACCTCGGACAATCAATGTCTCATTTCTGAAGGGAATACGAACGAGTTTCTCATCACAAACAATGACCGCATGGTACTTTGCCAGCCAATCCATACCAATTATAACGTCGAAACTACCAAGTTCTACGGGAATTAAATCGATGTTAAATGGATGATTTAAGAAGTTTAATGTACAACCCCGAATGATAGTGTTTATCCCAATTATTTTCCCGTCAGCTAGTTCACTATCGTAATAATGGTCTAATGTAGTTGGTGTGATGTCAATTAGAGAGCTAAATGCAGTAGACACAAAACTCCTATCGGCACCAGTATCAAATAAGATGGAACGACTAATGGTTGTTTAGAAGGAACGTACCCGTAACGACATTGGAGTCTGGGTTTGTCCCTGCATTATCCATCATATACACCTTTGCTGGAGCATTGCCATTTCCACCTTGATTACCACGGTTTCTGTTCTTTAGCTTTGGGCATTCCCTCTTAAAATTCCCTTGGGCACCACATTCATAACAAACGGTACCCTTCTGATTAGCCCCAGTGGCTCTCTGGTTGTTACCAGTGTTAGCATTGCCAAAACTCCTACAATCACGGGCCAGGTGGCCAACTTTGTTGCATTTGTGGCACTTTGGTGCACACGGACCAGTGTGGTGGTAGTTTCATTTGGAACACTTTGGCAAAAACCCACCATACTCTATTTTCTCACCGGGCCCTGCCGTGTAAGCCCTACCAGTGTTCTGCCTCTTGTTTTGTTGTTAGTTCTGGTTATCTCTAAAGTTGTCATCTTGCTTCTTCTTGTTCTCAGCTTGGCGCTCAGCCATGGTACAGATCTTCTAGTCCATCAATTCGGTTGCAAACTCAATTGCATCCTGCATGGTTTTGGGTTTTGATGCCATCACACTGCCGCGGATCATGTCGGGCAGACCACCGACATACTTTTCTATTTCATCAAACTCTTCGGGAAACATCCTCTCGTTCATCAATGCTAGTTCTTGGAAACGGTGACTGTAACTCAGCACATCGGTACCATTTACCTTTAAATTCCACATTTCAATTTCCAGCTTTTTGATCTCGCCTCTCAGGCAGTATTTGTTAGTCATCATCTTTTTCAAAGTTTTCCATGGCATAGCATATGCCACATCATGCCCAACAGTCCTAACATGGGAGTTCCACCATGTTAAGGCATTTCCTTGAAGAGTGCAAATTGTAAACTTGATCTCGCATGCGACCGTGCAGTTGCTTATGTGGAAAACGGATTCCATCTTTTCTAACCATTAAGTTAGACCTTCAACTCCTTCGGTACCCTTGAAGTTCAGGGGTTGACATTTGAGGAAGTCAGTGTAGGTACACTCACGAACAGCTCGCTCTGTCCTCATGCTACCTATTCCTGAGTCATGGCTATCGTCGCCATTTTTGCTTGTTCGGTTGGCTTCAATTTCTGCCAAGGCGTAAGCAACTCCTTGGGAAATTAATGCCTTGATTCGGGCATCAGTCATAGGTGCGGGGGTGGTGGTTGTTGTTGCTCTTCTTTTTGGTGGCATTTTCTTCAAATCACAAAAAATATAACACACGTTAGATTTCATACAATCATAAACGCGACATGACATAAGCACCATAAATAAAATAGAATCACAACCCATAACGAAATATACAATCCAAATGATATCGACATGACATATGCACAATAAATAAAATGAGATCACATCACATAGTGAAATATACAACCAAAGTGAGGTCGACTTGAAATAATACATCCATTCCATATATAACCTGGAATCATACATGATAGTTCAATACAATGACCAGTACAATGAGATACAAAAATGAAAATATGGTTCTAAGGCAACGCTAGCTGGGAGTGACCCATAATACTTAGCATGCCATACAAGATAGATAATGATGAAACAAAATCTCTGCAGCCTACTAGCTTGGAGTTATCCATAAAACTTAGTAGGCTATGCAGGATAGCTAGCAATGATATAATACTAACAGCTTCTATCAGCCTTAGCTGGCTCATCTTGAGGCTCTGGATCTCTAGCCTCTAGTGTCTGAATACGTCCAAGTACTGTAGTCAACTGAGTATGAAGTGATGAAGTCTGAACCATCAATGTCGCTACCTATGCCTCTAGTGTCCTGACATGGGCCTCTATAGCTGCACTCCTATCCTCATAACTAGCCCATGCCCTATGAGCATACGTCGCCTCTCTATCCAAAAGCATAACTGTGTGGCGGTGATACGGCCTATCTCTGAACAGTGTGTTGACTCGGGCTCTCAGAAAATCTCCGTCGTCCTGTGCATCCTCGAATCACATATAAGACTCATCAGTGTCCTGTCTAACAGTAGTAGAAAGGTCTGTCACTCTCTGGTTAACCCCCTCTAAAGTGGTCGGTGCTATCTCTTGCATGGCCTTAAATATCTCATCCTAAGTGTCTATAATCCCATAACCCATCTCCCCAACCTTGTCTCGCCTAAGGTCGGCCTCCAGAGTAGTCCTTGGCTGTCAAGCAGCACCAACTGCTGAACTCTCCCCGACTTCAAATCCAAAAGCGGGAGTAGTAAGGCAAGCTCTTTTTTGAGGTGGCATCTCAGCCTTGGGAATACCATCCCTGTGAGCAATGGATGGTAATAATAGGAGTGGTGATTGTATCTCTGATGGCTGGTGGGTGGGTGGTGATGCAACTCTCAATCGAATCCCATCTGCTTTGTATCCCAATGGTGCCTGAGCATAAGTAGGGCTAGTAGGTGGTGATGGTAGAGGTAATGGTGGAGATGATACAGGTAGTGGTGGTGAAGGAATCTGGGGGAGTGGAGATGACCAGGGTGATAATAGAGATGGTGGTAGTGATGAAGGTGTAGGTGTAGAAGCAAACTCAGCAATGCGTGCCTCCATAGATGTTGCCATAGGTAGCGGAAGTCTGACCGATATCCTAGCCCTGCGAGGTCTAGGTAATGATCTTCATCACATTACTGGTCTTTATCTTTTAAGCAAGTCTGTTAATGTTGAGCTTGTTTGCCTTCTTTATCAATATCTTGTAGAATGCCTTCATCTTTTGTAGAATTCCAAAAATGCTTAATTAGTCCCATCTTGTTTCATCTTTGTTCTTTGTTCTCATCAAATCGATAATTCCTAACAATCTTCCCCTTATTTGATGATGACAAACCTAACAAAGACGTGTACGAAACTTCATTCATACAACGCCCAAAGCTTCCCCTGAAGTTAAGATGTAATCATCTTCCTGAATGAAACAGAACTTCCTTTGTAAATTGCATCCCCATAACTTAATATCTTCCCCTTAAGTTATCAATTTCCACGTCATGCACCAGACACCTAATATTTGCCAAATCAAATAAACTTTGTACCTTCTTCTTCTTCCCCCTTTTGTCATTATCCAATAGGGATCTTGTGAAAATATGCAACTTGAATCATGACAATATCTTTTTTCATCAAACGTGGTGTCATGACATCTCCTATGGTTAAAATATTTTGTCAATTAAGCTTCCCCGTAAACCATTGTATTAACCATCCCTTGAAATCTCCAAACTATGGTAGTGCTTTTTGGTAATGATCAATGAAGAAGAAAACTAAGTATAACAAAACTTATGGAGAGTAGAATAACCCAAACTTGTGTCTTATGTCTTGCACTAAAATATGATAAAGAAACTCACACTTCTTCTCCGAAAGTAGATCTCGATCTCTTAGATAAAATCCTCACTTCAATGAGACAACTTACACAATAACTTAACTCCTTTAAGTGAAAGTGAAATCCTGTGGTACTACAACGTACCTCCTTACATCAGGTAAAACTAGATTAATCAAGTCTTTATCAATAAAACCATGAAAGCACGAACAAGTTATCTCTAAGGCTAAAAGATATGATAAGAACATGCATCCAAGAATCTCACTTCATCTTCAAATAAGCAATAAATAACCCTCTTCATAATCAATTAATCCAAGAAATCCAAAAACAAGCCTTTTAAACCTTTAAACCAAAATTAATCCGTTTACTTCCCCTTAAACGAAGCATCTTGTTCAATTTGAGATCCAAAACTGTATGTTTTCTTCCAACCTTCAAGTACTGTTCTGTCCGAGATCTTTTTGTCAACTGAGAAGCAAAAATAAGTATTATCCGATATCGAATAAAACAAGCAGTAGAAACATTTTCTCAGACGCCACTAGCAGTGTAAACTTCTTTCTCGGACAAAGAAAGCAGTACTAATTCTTGTTACCACTGTTCTTAAAACTAGCAGTATAAACAATTACACAACAGCATTAACAATTAGGGCAGTACTAACCTTCTTTTATGCCCAAACAGTAGTAATACCTTTAGGCAGTAAAAACGAGTAATAGCAGCATTAATTTTCTTTGATACCACACAAATATATAATTTATGAGCCCAACTGTTCTAAGGTTTATCCTCATTACTAGACTTGCCATTCGAACCTTTATAGAGATCATGTTACCCAAACTGTAACCATGATAACCAATCACACATGCTGCTTCTTATGCAATCGATCCATATAGATGAACAAAGAAAACAAAGATCGAATATAATCAACTAAATCGACGAGCAGCCATGGTATTAGGGTTTCACATAAAAACCCTAATAATGATGATGATAAAAAAGAAGGTAATAACACCGGGCTAAATCCATCATCATAAACAACTACACAAGAAACCCTTATAGAAACAAGATTTACAATTGTATTGCATACCAATTAAGTGAGAGGACAATTATAAATATTGCTAAGACAATATAACTCCAAAACCCCATAAAACATTAAACCATAAATCGACTTTCTTGAAAAATAGGGTTTTAGGTTTTCTTCAAAAACCTTGGAGATCCCTAATCAAGACACCTTGGCTCTGATACAATTGTGAAGAATCGTTTTAAGCCAGGTTGTTTAGACCTTATCTAGATAAATTTAATTACAAAGGTAAAATATTCAAACATTAAACATTGTTATTAATACAAAGGATTTTCATCATCATCTCTAACTATAATGACTCTACCAAAGCCCCAATCTTACCTGATCAATGGTAAGACGGTTACATCAACATGATCAAACTAATGATCTTGGGGCTACACCACCAGCATGAACATCTACTCTCTTGTGGGACGTGTAATCGCCCCACACACAACACTTTGTTCACCCATTGGTGCACACACAAACATTTTGGCACACTTAATACAATAACGTCTATGTCTCTTTATATAGAGAGAAACTTAGACTTTTTACAAAGTAAATCGAATTAAATTAGGAAACACTTACTAGAATGAATAACATTAATCAACATAATGCAATTATTCGAACCCTCTTTAATTTAGCATTAATGGCATTAATCAACGTTAATGCTATTAAGTCTTCCTAATCAACAATTCAATCAACATTAATAGTATTAATATCCAAGTTGTAACTTATCTTCAATCAGCATTAACTTGGTCTTTATCTTTTTAAGCAAGTCTTTAATGTTGATCTTGTTTCCTTCTTTATCATATCTTGTAGAATCCTTCATCTTTTGTAGAATTCCATAATGCTTAATTAGTCCCTCTTGTTTCGTTCTTTTGTCTCATCAAATCTATAATTCCTAACAGAGGTCATCGCTCTACTCTCAGAAGCACGGATACTAGTATCCACAAATCCATAGTCAACCCTATAGGCTAGACTATATCCAGCCTGCCTAGCAGCAACAGCTGATGAACTCTCCCCCACCTCATACCTACTAGTGGGAGCAGTGAAACAAGCTCTCTTCTGAAGCGGTATATCCTCCTTAGGAATATCATCCCTGTGAGTACTGGATGGTAATAATAGGAGTAGTGATCGTATCTCTGATGGCTGGTGGGTAGATGGTGATGCAGCTCTCCATCGAATCTTGGCTGCCCTGTAGCTCAATGGTGCCTCAACATAAGTAGGGCTAGTAGGTGGTGATGGTAGGGGTGGTGGTAGTGAAGGAATCTGGGGGAGTGGAGATGACCAGGGTGATAATAGAGATGGTGGTGGTGTAGGTATGGCAAGAAGTCTATCAACCTCTGCTCAAACGGAAATGGTATAGGTGCCTGAGCTCAAATAGACATCCTAGCAGTGGTACGGTATGCAGGTGGTGGTGGTGGTGTAGCTGCAGACTCATCAGTCTCGAATAGCTATGTCTCCTCAGCGGAGGGGACAGGATCAGCAGCTAGAGGAACATCATTAGAGTCGGCCAGAGCTAGGTGCTCCTCCTCCTCTTCGTTCTCCTCATCCTCCTCATCGAATGACTCATCATCATCATCGTCTCCTCTATCGGTAGGATAGTCGGCAAGATCCTCCTCTGGATCCTCCTCTGGATCGGAGTCAGCAATGTTGCCCAGCGATGGGCTGCAGGTGAAGCATCATCTGGTAAAGGCGGATCCTCCATAGGTGCCTCATCATCAGATGGCACTAAGTAATCCGGGTACTCAGGCTCAGGTACGTAGACTGGTGAAGGTGGGTGCTCAGGACCAGGCACATAATCAGGAGATGGTGGGTGCTCAGGTCCAAGCACATAGTCAAGAGATGGTGGGTGCTCAGGTCCAAGAGACTGTGGTGCGGCCTCTGGTGAATCTGGCTGCTCCATGCCGAAGAAGCGGATACCCCATAATGGTACGTCCTCAGATGAAATGGACATGTAGGTAACTCTGGATGACAACATGACTGCTGAAACAATAAAATAAACTTATATAAGTATATTATATAAGACCAGTATAGTATATATATAATATAACATAAGTATGTATATAGATCATGAAAGCATCTAGTCTAACCAACTAATGCATCTCAATAGTGTATGTATGTCCCGTGAAAATCTTTTGTATGATGCAATGTTTGAAAACGGTTATAGTCCAAGTAAAAACATTTGACCTGGTTCTCTATAACCTTGGCTCTAGATTCCAATCTGTAACACCCCCAAATAGGGTCGCAGCGGAATATGGGTCTGAGAGTGTTACATTATAGATCAATAACACAAGATATAAGAACGACCTCTATATGAGTCGTTTGAAAATGATATATTGGATAAAATAAATTTTTTGATACAAAAGCCCATAGATTAACTTGTTCATCCGTGAAAAGTGTAAAGATTTCAATACATAACAAATATTCCAAAATGTATTGCATTTAAATCTCCATGCAAAATGACTCCTAAAATGTTGACCCCCAATGTATCCTTGGTCTTGTACCTTATTGACTTGAGAAAAACATGCTTTAAAACGTCAACATAAAGTTGGCGAATTCACAGGTTTATGTAAATATAATGTTGGACCACAAGATTTCCATGTGTATGATAATGCAACAGATGCAAACATCACAAAAAGTAATTATGTTTCCCTAAGCTCATGACACTGAAGCTCGACATGTATGAATTGCAATCTAAATTGCCAACATTGCCCTTGATGATGTTCTAACCCGCAACATCCTGAATCCGACATGGTATACGTCCATTTTTTGGCAAACCGGCACAGTGAGTGCTACTCACCCGAACGGGAAGGTCAATCCTAAATAGATCTATTTATAACATTCGCGCTTACACAAAGTAATTGACAGTTCATGATAATAGGCTTAGTGGGTTATCGCTACTTAGGCAAACACGTAATCATGTTAAAATGTACACATGCGTCCAATTTGTAAAACAATGCATGTTTCTCACCCCAAAAAGTTGCAAATCATTGTTATTGTATAAAAGCGAGCCTATGAACTCACCTTAAGTGAATGTGTTTGATTATATAAATCAAATATGAATATCGTCTCAGAAATCCCGAATGCAACCTAATTAATTATAGGTCGTATAAGTATCGTGTATTTATGTAAATACAATATCACAAGTTATATAGTTACACCACCACCTAAATAGTTTTTGTTTAATTTAAAATGTTGAAACAATAATTAGATTGTATTTTGTTAAATAAAGGTATATGTATTTGTATCCGTAAAGTAAAATGTTATCTTTGTCCAACAATTTATTAATTGTTAATAATATATGATTTAGTATTTTTATTGATTATATACTGATATTATATAATTAATTTTTTTTTTATAAAAATAGTGTGTAAATATAAAAATAGTGCATAAGGTTTTATAAACCTTATATCTTTATCGTTTTAACTCCGTTTTATACGTTCTTTATGCCTACGGTTTCATATTAAGAAAATATATTAAAATATTTCATTTATAATATTTTAGCTAATGATAAACAGTAACTTTTACTATTTTTGTAAAATTATATAAAACTACTTTTACGTAATTAATTGTTGTAACCTCGTAAAAATCATAACTCGTTCGTTTTAATTCCGTTTCGCTTGTTCTATATGTGTATGGAATCATGATGAGATAAACTATTTAAATAAAATGTCTAATGTTTTTATAAAAATCTGAGTTAACTCAGTAAAATCAAAACAGTTTATAAAATTATTTTTATAAACTTAAATCTTGCAAAACTCGTAACTCTCTCATTGTAATTCTCTTTTTCGAGTTTCTAATATGCTTGGAATCCTCATGACATGTATTATCATTATAAAATATTTATAAATTTCTGTCAGATCTGTAGCGATAATGGTTTTTATAAAATAACTTTTATAAAAACACTTTTATATATTTAATTATCGTAAACATGTAAATGTCATAACTTCTTGGTTATAGCTCGGTTTTTTGAGTTCTTTATATGTTTACGATCCTTTTAATATGTACTATTTTAATAAAATGTTTTCAAGATTTATAAAAGTTCGTATCTAAACAGTAGGTCCAAAACAGTAGGCTTTTATATATATTTCATAAATCTAGTTTTATAAATTATTCCTTGGTTCTAATTTGTACAAGTCTTTTACAATACTTTATACCATATTTCTTACATATTTTGGGTCCTCTAAATTGTCTGTAATGATTGTCCAAGTATCAAGTCCTCATGCTAATTTGTACATAACTTTATAATTAAAACCATCAACAAATTAATTTAAACTAAACTTATAAATTAATCAAAAATTATATAAATTATTTTTCTTATGTTTTATCATATTTTTAACATCATTTCATTATACAAATAAATAGATTTGAACCATAAACATATCCATTTATATTTTGTAAATCCATAAAATTACTATAGGTGGTGATTAACATAATAACAAGTATGTAAATTATGTAAATGAATAAATGGAAAGATTAGGGTTCAAGTAAACCTTAGAGAAGTGTATGAGAATAAAGAACACAAGCTTATACCTAAGCTTAACCCAATATACTTCCAAGAAAATCCTAAAAACCCTAGCTTTTCTATATTATGGTGATTTCCAACCACCACTCTTCTATCATTTTCCGATCATAAATTGTTCTTAATCCATACCATTCTGATCATTAGGGCCTTGTTTTAACCTGATTTGTATGCGTTATGGTTTCTTAGCAACTTTCTTTTGCTCGCTGATCTGTTTGCAATAAGGGTATTGACTTGGACCTTTTTTAGGGTTTCAATCGTTATCTCTTTTGTTAAACCTGATCATTGAGTATCATTTCGGTTGTTGTTTAATT
>BQNB010129072.1:0-15000 GCA_026074375.1 Tanacetum coccineum
GAATGTTGGAGGACAAGAAGTACATAAGGTACAATGGTGTAAGAGAATGTGAGCTATCCCATGTGGGTATTATTTAGGGAAGGTTTAAGCGAACAAGAGTTTAAGCTTGAAGATGGTTTGAAGATAAGAAGTATAAAGATGATGATGATTAGAGTGAAATCAAAGGATTGATTTGGGTTTATAATCACATAGCCAATAAGAAAGAAAAGAGTGGGTATATGTGATTATGGGATAATTTAAGAAAGGAGTGTGTGGAGTGTGTGGAAGATATAATCATTTGTTAGGTAAGAAAGGTAAACAAATGATTAGGAAGGATGTGTTATAGGAAGTATGGTATGGAGGTGTTGTATGGAGAAGTGTGGTATAGAAGTGTTATATGGAGGAATATAGGAGTTTATAAATCATTTATAAGCAAGGAGGTAAGAAAAACTTAAAGTATGATTAACCTCCAAATACCATAAACACAATTAGTCACTTGGACTTTAATCCACGATAATCAACAATGGATTTTATCACTAGTCATCTTGATGCAAACAAGTTAAGTGCTTTGCATCTTAAGTAAAGCATATCCCATACCGGAAAAGGATGCACTTACACAAAATGACCTTTGACTTAGTTTAACCAATAAGGGTGTAAAACCCGTTAACTGATTAGGAACAACGTAAGTCCGGATTAAGGTCAAATGAATACTTTCGTTTGATGATATGTTGAAAGTAAGTTCATACTAGGTTTAGAAATAAGTTTCGGCCTTGGCTAGAGGCATTTGATAAAATATTTGAGTTGGCGTTTTGTTGAAAAACAAGAGAATCCATTTTTGCTCCTCTTTAAATCTAAACCTCATTTGGAGTGTTCCAAAATGCTCAAATAGCATATACATAACTTTATTAAAGTTTCCACATGTGTCGGGTAAAAATCTGTAAAAATGGATACCGCGAGTGGAGCCACGCGCTGACCTGTGCCTAGCGCGCTAGAATCACAGAATCCGTTTTTACAGATTTGGCTACCGTTTGTTATTTTACGTTTTGCCAACATTTATTTCTCATCGTTAAAACATAAAGGAGATCCTAGTCAATGTTGCACCAACAATCTACCCCTTTTTATTATGACAAATAAAATTTCAAAAAGCAAATAAAATTACAAACATAGCAAAGATGAAGACCGCTGTTGATGTAGCTTGCGTATTGATCTTGGCCTTGTAATTTGGTGAATCTTGAACATTGTCTTCACCTAATGAGCCTTACATAGCTTATCTACTTCCATGTACGATATAACTTTGTTTTTGTAATTTCTAGCTACACTAGCTTTCTCCTTGCATCTTGCTCTTTGCTTTCCTTCTCCCCTTTTTGTTAAATAAAAAAGGTGGGATCTTGGGCTTTTATTTGAAGGTAGATATCGCTGTAGAGGTAGAAATTTAATATCATGACACATGCTCCCCCTAGATCGTTAGTCCCCCTTGTTCCAAGGCGGGGATCCATGGGTCAAGAGCGTTACCTTCAAAGTATTCTTGGCTACAACTAGCAACAAGAAAACACAAGACAACACAAGCAACAGACATATACACATGTGCAAGTCCAATATAGGTCAGATTACCATTTGGAGACTTAGAAACATGGATGAGTACACATATGGATTATTGTGACATTGTACATTGTGCATATTTTCATATACATATTTTAGCATTTTATTTGTATAGTTATTCATGACAATTATGTCATAATTCCATCCCATTATGTTGTTTAATATATGTGTTATAACTAAGCAATATTAAGCAAGAAGCATTCAAACATTTTATTTCACATAAAATAAATAACACACAGCATAAATTCTACTACTTCTAGATATAAGCTATACAAGGCAATTTAAAGAGCCTATACTACATTTATTCTTGCAAGACTTGAGTTCTTCCAAAGGAACAATTGCTAGGTTCATTATCTTTCTTAATTCATTCTTCATTATTGTCTTGAAGAAGGACCCTAGCAATGTCCTCAAGGACAGTGTTTAACACTTTAAGATCATTATTAATGATACATGTATCTCTCGCATTTCTTTGCGAAGAGCATACACATTCTCTTCTATCATGTGTTGTACTTGACAACACACACATTCATCAACATGAGTGTTACGAAAAGGTTTTTCAAGCTCGCGTGTTATCTTCTCCCATATAAGGTCTTCAACAACACACAACTTAAGAAAGGCTCTGCAAAAATCTACGTTACCACTTTTAATTTCTTCCCAAGAGTAATAATCCTCCATCTCGGGAGACATCATTCTTCTACCATTGTTATTGTGAAATGATGAATCTTCAAAGTTGCTCATTTTTCTTGCTTAAATTTTGTATTATGCCAAATTTTATTATGGGTGTGTGTGTTGTGTTTCATGAGCTAGTGCAAGTTTCTTTTATAATCAAGGGATTAAAGGGTTAGGTATGGATTTGTGAGAGGTTACAGAATCAATGTAAGTTGACATAAATCCTTAGCAATGTACCTTGATTCTTTAAGATTATGGTATGAATGATTGTATGAAGGAAATTAGAGGATGTTGGGAAGAACACTATTCCTTGGTGATTTGAAATATTTGGTTAAGGTTTAATTAGGATTTGGTTGAGAAGGGAAAATTAAGTTACACAAACTAGTTCCTACAATTATGCATGTATGCACCATAATTTGTCCATGCATGATACTTCCATTGTAGTTGGTTGTGTAGATATCCTTAATGACCATTTTGGATTTTTGGGAAATGATAACTTTATTCAATGCATTACAAGGAAAATATTTAGGATCTCGAATGAGTAGTCCAAGTTATCAAACCTACTTCAATGTGTATTTTAATTCTTCTTGGATATTTTACACATATTGGACACATAATCCATTACATGATAGCAAAGTGTTGCTAGGTATAATATCTTAGAATTATAGTCGATGTGTCGTGTCGGCTTTGATATATCTTTAACTGCTATAGTGTATGGTGAGTTAAGTCAATAGTTTCTCGGATGAGATAACTATATTATCATGTTTATTAATTGTGTATTTTAGTTTGTTATGCAATACCATACTTAATTTAATTTGAACGGAATTCTCTTTAACTACGTAAGTAGTTGTATGTTTGCATGATGTTCTTTTCTTTTATTCTCTACCCTATACACATAGCATGCAATAAACACATAAAATGAACAAGTTGACACAAATACAACATTTTCAACACAAGGGTGAGTTGCGTTCCAAGGTGATTTTGTCAATGAATTTGTCTATCTAATCTTTCATGTCTATCATGCGGAATACAACATGCAATGTTATGAATAAGTCGATTTCACCCATTTAAATATGTGAGGCGATGATTACCACAATATTGACAAGATGTAGAACAAATTTCTTGTTCATAGTATATAGGTTTGACATGTAGAATTCGAGATAATGTCCACCATAGTTTGAATAATGCATTAACATCTATCCTTCATCTCGTTAAAACAACAATGTTGCTTAACTTCCATGCCTTTCACATAAGTCCTAGCATATAGCTCATAAGCACATAAGCTTAAAGAGCATAATTATCTCTAATAGGGTATGTAAATGACCTCTAGACTTCTACCCTTACTTTTGACCCCTCACTCACTCAAATCAATATCCTATAATGTATGTCAGCCATGAACAACCTCAACTAGACTCGTGTAATTTGGACTTTGGAAAATCTCATGCTAAAATCCTAAGCTTGTTTTGTCTTAGACCTAAGTGTTCTCTCATTCAACTCACCAATTACTTGTTCTATTAGATGACCTCTAGCTTCTTTTACACTCTTAGGATAGCCTTCATCCGAAACATTAACTTGTAATGATGGCGAATCATTGAGATCTTGAACTATGGGTTCATTGATCTTATCATCTTCTACCGAAGGAGAAGACTTAGGCTCGGGCAAGCTCTCATCAAAGGTAACATTAAGAGATTCCTCAATTCTTATTGTTTCCTTGTTAAGCACTATGTATGCTTTACTAGTTTGAGAGTATCCTAAAAATACACCTTCGTACGACTTTGCGTCGAACTTGGTGAGATGTACTTTAGTGTTAAGTATAAATACTTTACAACCAAAGACTCTAAAGTACTCTAATGACGGCTTTCTATTCCTAAGAATTTCGTAGGGTGTTTTATTTATGAATTTTCTAATATAAACCCTATTACAATGTGTTCTTTCAACAATCTCACTTGATTGAGAAGTGAACGGTCCCGACAAGTTATAAGACATTCCATGTTGTTTACAAAAGCACCCAAATTGCAATCTATCAAATTCACTACTATGATTTGTTAATATTGAACAATAGAACAATCATGTAGGTTTTCAAGTCTTTTATACAAAATTTTAAACTTCTCTAAGACATCATCCTTAGACTCTACAAATACAACCCAAGTGTAGTTTGAGTGGTCATCGATAATCATTAAAGTGTAGAAGTTGCCTTCGTAACTTTGAATTGGAGATGGACCAAACAAATCTAAGTGTAACAACTCTAAAACCCAACTAGTTGACACTTCATTCTTAGTCCTATTGTTTGCATTACCTTGATATCACACCCCCAAACGGGGCCTGGACGGAATGCGCGTGTCCGAGGGCGTGACGTCATAATATACATCACACAAAGTACAAAGAACGACCACTAATGGACGTTTTGAAAATCATAACTCGTTGTATTTATTAAAAATAGATAAGTCTTACAAGATTTGAAATGAAATTAAAAACGTTGCGGAAGCATAATTAAGTTTTCTAAAGACAACGAGTATGAATGATAAGAAAAGTCTTGAGAGATGATATCATATTGCACGTAGACTCCACATAGCACATTAGAGAAGTCCAAAGCTAAGTACCTGAAAAACATGCTTAAAACGTCAACATAAAGTTGGTGAATTCATAGGTTTATTTCAAACGTAATTAATGTGGACCACAAGTTTATCAAAACGTATGTGACAGTTATAACAGATACAACTTCACATAAAAAGGTATTTACGTTGCGCTAAGCTCATGACACCGAAGCTAATACTGAAAGATAGCATGTACAGTGCTATAAAAGGCTTGCCCTTCAGGTGTCCGACCAAAGACCACCTAACTAGTTTCGACATGACATATATCCGTTAGTCCTTGGAAATCTCGAACTAGTAAGTGCTTCTTACCCGGATAGGGATAATTAGTCCCAATAGATCTATTTATTCACTCGCGCTCCCTTAAAACCGGTCACCGGTCAAGAAACTAACAGTACATGATAATTCTGAGCAAATAGAGGTCTAAACACAACTTAGGCAACACGTAATCGGGGAATATCTCACGATAGTACTTGTGTCCAATCTTAAAAATCAAACAATGTTTTCTCCCCCAAGTTATAAAACAATTATTCAAAACTAGTAAAAGTAGGGCTATGAATTCACCTTGAGTTGTTGAAATGAAAGAGTAAATGTTTAGGAATATGATCACACGGAAACGAATGACGGTATACGAACGCAACCTAAGAGAATATAGGTTTTGACTTAGAAATGTATCGCTAGGAAAGATCCAATATTCGTACAATGTTTACGAAAAAATACTTTGTAAATGTCTTATAATTAAAACGTTATGAACGGTTATTGTGGTTGGAGGTGTAATATATATATATATAATATATAATATATATATATATATATATATATATAATATAATATAATGCCATTTAATAACGTTCAAGTAAAATATACTTATACGATGTATTGTTCGGCATTTTACCCAATAATCCCAAATAATGATTTAAAACCTTTCGATTATGATGTTTTTATATCTTTAGTTTACACACTTCCCGTAGGTCACCATGCTACAGTGCTTCTCTCACTCGAGCACGCTAACTGACGGATTTAAATTAAATATGTATTAGAAAACATAAATAAGTATTTAATGTATTTATAAAAAGTTAAGAATAAATTATTTATCAATTAGTAAATAATATTGTTTTCGCAAAAGATTTATAAAAATATATTTTCACAATTTTTATCTAAGTTATATAATTCTTTACAAAATTTGTGGCATGGACCTGTTCGTGTTTACATGTTTTCCAAAGTCATAGACTTTAATAAAAACTCACTTTCAATTTACATTTCACAAGTTCGATCAATAAAAACTCTTTATAACTAGTCCGATAAGCAAAAGTATTAAATAAGTCTTTGGTTCATCAATAAGCTATATAAGGCTCTTAATAACCAAAACAACATAGCCTGAACCTTAAGCTTATGATTAAGCTCAGCGATTCATGGGCTTTTTGATGTTGGACGTGGCTTAAAAGCCCCTTAATCAATCTTTGGCTTATAATGTTAAGCCAAATAAGCTTAACGTCTTGTCCTTTAAAAAATAAGCAAGAAACAAGCCGAATAAAATATAAGTCGAATTAAATAAGCTCGAACAAAACATTCCCTTCGTTTTCCTTATTGGGTCGAACCAATAATAAGCCCAATAAGCTCAAAATAATCAAAATAAGCTTTTCAAAAGCTTATTAACATAAGTCGAACATAATAAGCTATAAGCTAGCATTTTTATTATATAAAAATAACCACGATCACAAAACTATACTTTCTTTATATTACTTGGTTAATATTTTTGAACATAGGCATAACTTTTAAGGTTTACGCAGTTTTAAAATTTTTATTTTTACAAAATAAGTTGTACAACTAGTATGTATGCATCAAGATGATTATGAAAGTACAAGTTATTAAAAGATTTGAAGACTTACAAAGTTTGAAGATTTTAGGAAGATGAACAAGACTAATACAACCCAAATGTTTTTTAACTAATACCCGAATGATACAAACGATCAAACCTTCAACAAATCTTCAAGAGTTTTTTATTAAAGATGAAAAGTTTATGGATTTGTGTGTGTGTGTGTGTTTTTCGTGGACTAGGGGAACAAGAGACAAAAGAAAACTCAAATGCTAAGTGTGTGTGTTTTATGAATGAGAAAATGAGAAGTAATGTGGTATATGTATGCAAAGGTTACTTCACACACTAAAAGTGTGTAGTGTGTGTGTGTGTGCATGGGATAGGACAAGGAAAGGGAGAGGGGACCAATTTGATCCATCAATCAAATGAAACTAGGACAAAAACATGTGTAGTAAACTTGTCTTATTGTATTTGAATTTCAACTTGGTCTCCAAGGTTCATTAGGGTGTTTGGACGCATGCATGCACGAGGAGGAGGGACCAAATTAGTTTTCAATATTATAAGGTGCTAGTGCTCCTTATTTGATTTAATTTCCAAGCCTTCCATGCATATGCTCATTTTTAAACGAAATACGGTTTACGCAAGTAACAAAACGAATAACGGTATCTTTAAAAATTATGAAATTTTAAATATTACCCTAAAATATAAAAATGTGGCTATTGCCAAAATACTATAACGTTTGGCGTCCCGGTAATGATTCTTAGATAATAGTTTGAGTGATCATCTACAATCATTAAAGTATAGAAGTTACCTCCGTAACTTTGAATTGGAGATGGACCAAACAAATCTAACTGTAACAACTCTAAAACCATACTAGTTGACACTTCGTTCCTAGTCCTATTGTTTGCATTACCTTGACTCCCTATACCACATGTATCACAAAAATATCTTTCAAAGCTCAACTTTGGTAGGTTCCTTACTAGCTCGTTGGAAGCTAAGTTTTGAACTAACCGCATATTGGCGTGACCTAACCTCCTATGCCAAAGCATTGAGTTATCCACCACGGATGTAAGCCAAATTTGTTGTTTGGAGTTATCTGCCAATTTGCACGTATATAGATTATTTCTCATATGTCCTTTAGCTAGCGTTTTAACATTTTTACTAATAGTACAATCTACTTTAGTAAAGCTAACTACGCAATCAAAATCACATAATTGACCTACGCTAATCAAGTTAAAAGCTAGACCACTAACATACTCAACATTGGTAATTGTAATGGAGTCATGAGTAATGTTACCTCCACCAACGACCTTGCCTTTTAGGTTGCTCCCAAATATGACATGTCCCATCATACGCCTTGTACGAAGTAAACAATCTTCTATTCCTGGTCATGTGCTTAGTGCAACCACTATTACAATCCAATCGTCCTGTAGTAGATCACATTTAAGACACACCTACAAGCAAATATGAATCCAAGGTCGCGGTACCTATTTTTTCTTGGGTCCGTTGTGGTTAGAAAATATGGTGCCCAAGTTAACCATTCTTGGGTCTTGTAGTAAAACACATAGTTTATGTAGGTCGTACCTTAAGAACACAGACCAAGGATGGTTTTGAAAATCATTGGAGTTTTGAAAGTTTGGTCCAATGATCCAAGGTGTTTTTAGCCTTTGATTTGGGTAGGAATTTTCTCTCCTTTGGAAGGTGCTATGTTGATGATACGAAGACCTTTGGTTGTTGTAAAAGTTTCTTCTTCTCGAAGAATGGTTATTTTGGAAAGAAGGTCTTCGGTTATATGAGTTTGAAGGTCTCATATTTGGTGTGGGTAGGAGAGGTCTAGGGTCAACTCGAGGTCGTGTGTGTCCAAGTCCATTATGTGAGCTCGAGTGATATCTTGTTTCCACTCTTGTAATGGGTGATTGGGAACCTCGAGTGTTTGCAAAGTGAGTTTGAGGTACTACAAGTTTAACAAAGCTTTTTGACGAAGTTTCTTTTTGAATTTCTTTTTCAAACACTATTGGTTTGTTTGGACTTGCGGAAGAGGTTTTATCATTTTTAGAAAATCCAAGCCCTTCCTTATCTTGGGACAATTTTTGACGACTTAACATATCGTCCAAAGCAATACTACTTTCTTTGAATTTTAAAAAATTAAATGCTTCATCTTGAAGTTTAGAAACATTACATTTTAAAGAGTCAACCTCTTTGGTGAGCACATCACAAATTTTGCAAGGTTCAACCACCTCTTTATTATGTGCAAGTTTCTTTACTTCAAGCTCAAGATCATTAATTTTGCTTAAAAGTTTTGAATTATCACTTTCAAGGGATCGTTTTTCATTTAAAAGTTTTCAAATGTTTTAGCAAAATCTTTGTTAGACTTTAGGAGTTCCTCATTCTCCTTTTGCAGCTCAATAATGTCTAAATCATAATTAGAGCTAGATTGTTTGCATACTACCTCTTGAGAGTCGATTGCCATGAGACATGTTGTGTCATTTTGATGTTCATCGATGTCTTCGCTGTCGCTCCATGCTCCTCTAACAAAAGCCTTATTCTCCTTTGGATTTCTACACTCACTAGCAAAGTGGCTTTGTATTCCTCAATTGTAGCGAGGTTCCTTTTGCTTCGAGCTTTCATCACCTTTGTTCCTAAATCTATTAGCGCGGCCTTTACCGAATCGATTACCGCCATTACCAAATCGATTTCCATGTCCGCACCGATTACCCTTGCGGAAGTTCCTAGCCAACAAATTAAATGCCTCGGCTTCTTCTTCATCAATGTCTTCGTCACTTCCTCCTTTATTATCGCTATTATCACTAGTTTGCTCTCTAGTGACTTTAGCTTTAAGAGATAATGATCTCACCTTTTCCTTGGTGGTCTTAGATCCTATGCCATTATTATCTAAGACATTTCATAAACCTTGAGATTTCCGATGAGCTCATCAAGAGGAAGTGTAGCCAAATCTTTGGCTTCTTTAATGGCCGTCACCTTTGCTCTCCATTTTAATGGAAGAGCACGAAGAAACTTTCTTATATGATTCTTGCAAGAGCAGTCCAGATCTAGAGATTTAAGACTAGTCACAATAGCATTGAATCGTGTAAAGCCGTTATCAGTAATTTCTTCATTAGATTTTTGAAAACTTCTTATATTCTTGAGTGAGAAGATCAATCTTGCAATTTTTGACTTGATAATTTCCTTGGTGAGTGATGATTAGTGTATGCCAAACCTCCTTGGCGGTTTTACACATGAACACTCTTTCATACTCTTTTCGGGGTAGAGTATTGTAAAGAGTCATCGTGGCTTCATTATTCTTACCAAGTTTCTTCTTTTAATCGTCTTCAAGAAGTTCGTACAACATTTCCTTCATTATCTTTGTCTTTTTGAATCTTCAACTTCATAGTAGAAATCGCAGTTTTGGATGACTTGCCATAAGTCAATATCTTTGGACTTTACGTAAGTCTCAAAGCGGGTTTTCCAAAAGCAAAACCCATTTGGTTATAGCAGAGGTGGTCCTTGCATAGAGCACCCCTCGATATAGTTCTCTTGAGCCATGGATCTTTACTCTACTTTTTTAAAAATCAGAGTTATGATTTCGAATTTTTTGAAAAAGAAGTTTTCAACTTAAAGCGACTTCTCGGGAAGGCTTTAACGCTTGAAAACTTGAGTAAAGCACTATGATACCAACTCTAGAACTATAGAGGAGGGGGGTGAATACGCTTTTCTTGACTTCTTTAAAGTTTATAAATCTTCAAGTCTCAAAAGAGCTGAGTGGTGTACTAATCTACTTTGCAATAAGAACAATAAGTAGATAGAGAGAAGAGTGAGAAGAAGAAAGACACCACGATATATACTAGTTTGGGAAGGGGGTTTAGTCCTTCCATATGCCCAGTTGCGAATCCACGACTCTGATACTACACTAGTATAATCCTTATGGTGGACTATAAACCGTATTACAATTAACTCCGCCGACTTTTAACAAAGCCCGACGCTCACAAAGAAGAGTTACTACCTACAGTATTTCGCCCTCGGAATCTACCCCTAAGAACCCGTGATTCGACTTATCCTATAAACTCTAAATCCTTCCCCTTGGAAGCTTACCAAACTCCAACTAGATCCCTAATGATCTAGGCTTGATCTCACGGATACATGACTTCCCTTAACTCGGTTGATTGAATAAAAGATAGTTGAACCAAGTCCTAACCTAACCTAGAGACTCGATTCTTGAGAAATGGTATGAGAAAGAAGACCCTCGACAAAACACACAACTATGGATTAGGTACTTGTGTGGCTCTCTTACGGAGATGTGTGTTCTTCAATAGATGATAGAGGAGAAGATTTAGAACACAAAAGGTGTTAGACTTAGAGGATTAGAGAAGATAAAAGAGAGGAAACAATGTTTTCAAGAGGTGAAGAATACAAAGGCCAAGGGTGGGTATTTATAGGCCAAGAGTCCCAAACTTGGGAAAATAATTCACGAGTGGCGCGCTGCCCACGCGTCAACGTGTGGCCAGCGCGCCAGATTCTCGAATTATTTTCTTTGGGACTTTAGCGTTTTAAATACCCACACTTGTTAAACCCCCAATTGTACTTCACACTATGACCTTTCAATAATTCTTATACTCAAGGTCAACCAACTTAAATAGCCATTTGATAAAAAAAATTGTGAAGTATTTAAAAGCGTTTTGCTTATCCGATATTGTAAAAAGAGAAAAGAATTATCAGAAAGGGTATTTTAGGTATTCCTTAAAGTGTAACTAGCTTAGTTTGGATCCATCTAACGTTTTGAAATAGCTAGTTATAGTACAAGATAATATTCTTAGAATATTCTTTGATTGGAGATAAAGGGGGAAAGAATTTGAAATTTGAATTTGAAATTGAATTAGCCACATGTTGGATAAGAAAGAATGGGTTGTGAATGAGTTGGCATAAGTTGCCATAATGTGATAGAAGGGAGCCTATTGATCTTGCTTTGAAATGAATGGTGAGGATGTGAAGAAGAGAGGTAAGATGGATTGGTGAAGTGTGCAAGATGTATAATGGGTAGAGATATGATGCTGAAAGATAGTTGTGGAGGTGTAATATTTGCGAGTCTCCTCTACATAAATACCCCCCCTCCCGCCCCTTATTTACCCGAATTAACATTTTATAATAAATAAATCTCATTCTCTAACCCACCACGTTAATGCCCCATCTCATTCCTTACACAAATTTCAATCAGCCTCATTAAAGTTGATGCCAATCAGCCCCTTCTTCCCAGCCCTATATAAATAATTTAAATAAAATCCCCCCCACACGCCGTCTTGTTGTAGCGCACCTACCTCTATATTTATCTCCCGAATCGCAAGCACCCACTTTTCAATCACCCTCTTATGCTTTTATCTTCATCGATTCTGAATATATATACCCCCCAACCCATATAATGGATTCTCTCTCCTCGCCGCACTCCCTAATCCCACTATTCACATATTTCTCTCCATAAAATCACACTCACATGTCTGCACCAAAATGTAACCTGACATCCCCCTTTCCCCACCTTACCACCCGACCCATCTTCCTTACTCACCAATTATTACCCATCTTTCCAGTAGTCTGTAATTCGCACCGAACCGACCTTCACTCAAATTCTTCAACAAATTATCCTATCAACAAGCAATATCTTATGCCTCTCGTGATGATTGAATGAAGGTGGATGTTAAAAGCCCTTCACCCTCACCCTCTCTCCGTCATTTCCTTCTGACCTGTTCTTACGTCATTTCCCTCACCCCTTCTATACCCAAATTTAAACACCACACCAAACCGACGCCCACACTCCCCCCCCCTCCATTATTAGTCGCATGCAAGCATTATCAACACCGTCCATAAACCTACCTCCTTATAAATTTCTCTTTATTCACCGACTCATTTATGATTGTCACCACATCCAACGCTGTCCCACCAAATTATAACTTACACATCCTTTCTAGTTGTATCCCCCCCCTCCCATCAAACCCTTTCTTCCCATTTAATTACTTACAGATATACCCTCCTTTTTCACATTTACCCCCAATACCCCCCCCTCGACCCCCCCCTACCCTCCCCCATAGTCTTCCACCCTCCATACCTAAACACCTCCCAAACACGGTACATTCTGCTTCCCCCCCATCTACCCACCCCAACCTCCCGCCTACACCAACCACACCCCCCAACCCCACCCCCCCCCAACCAAACTAAAGCTACCCAAACTCCCAGAAAACTCAATTTTCCCAGAACCCCCCCCCAACCACAACCAAACCCACCCCCATAACCACCAACCCAACACACATCGATAACTCCCCCCCCAATTCTAAATAACCAAACAGACACCACAAACACAACACCACAACAAACAAAACAAAAAACAAAAAACCCCTGCCAACCACTTCCACCCTATCAAATCCACAAACGACCAACAAATTTCCACACCCACAAACGTACCCCCACAAAGGGAAAATAATGCTATAAAAAACAACGCCAAATCCCAACCACGCCCATTTAAACAATAATTGAATAACAAATTTAGCTTCCACAAATCTTCTACCCCCAATAAAACCTAGCTAAGTACCCACAAAACAAAAATACCGGATTCCCAGACACATTAAAATAATTAGTCTTATAGTATACTTTATGAAAACATGGTCATGAATTCTAATGTTTAAAATAAGATTCAGGCTTACAGCAATATACGTAAGAAAAAAGAATTGATTGGCGTTTTTGTAGAAAAATTCAGAGGAATAACATTTTTTGACTCTCTCTAAGTCTAAAAGCAAACCTTCATTTGGAGTGTGTTCCAAAATGTTTCAAATATCATGCTACAAAAAACCTTTATTGAAGTTATTACTCGTTCTGGTATGAGGAAAGCCGACAAAATTCAAATCCTTAAAAACGGAGTTTCGCCTGTGCGCGCTGCTCACTCAGAAGATGAATTAGAAAGTGCCTGACGCGTGACCAGCGCGCCGGACAGGAAAATCCGGTTTTACGGATTTAGGCTATCGTTTGTTATTTTACGTTTTGAGAATGTTTATTTGTCATCATTAAAACATAAAGGAGATCCTAGTCAATGTTGCACCAACAATGTCAAATTTAAAATTGATAAAGTTAAAAATATATTATACTTTATACTAAAAATGGACTTGATTCCACACACAAAATAAACAGTAAACCTTATTATATTATTAAAAAGTTATTTTATTCTTAAACTATCACTCACACCACTTCACAAATCACTTGAGAACAAAACATGTATTTGTATACGTGTTCTTCTCCAAAATAAACACATACCACCGCCCCATTATCTTTTTCAGTACCTCACCACACCGCCTGAGTAAATGCATATTGACACCCACACACCAAAACAAGGAAAACACCAGACCCCAAACTCCAACAAAAAATTATACTGTCGTCGTGTATTTCAGTCTTCTGGCGAAGCTTACTTGATGAAGCTGTTAGATTTTATGATGGATAAGAAGCATATTCTTTGTTTTCCCCTAATTGATTTTTTAAGTTTATTAACCCCCATTTTTTGTGTCCTATTTGTCTTTAATTATATTCTTCAAGATTATGAATTCATGATTTAATATTCTTTGAGATGTCTGAGTTTTATATTTTGATTTTGGGTTTCAGCAACTTTGAGAGTTTGGCGGCGGCAATGTAGCAGGGATTCCGGCAGATCAACATAGATGCTACACTCTTATCTTAAGGTTAATTTTTTTTGGTGATATAAAAGCTATTGGTTTTGTAGCTTCTTTGTTAGTACGTTTTATGCATTGTGTATGAGTTTGGTTTGTTAAGGATTTGGTAACAAAGTAGAGTATGCGAAAGCAAGTTGCGCGTTCGTGCAGTTTTTTTTCCGCCGTTGTGATAACCAGTGTGTTCATTCATTATGTGGGGATAATTTGTGTTGGTGATGTTTTTAAGATTTTGAGTTGATGAAAAAGCATGAAGAGACGCTGCAGATGGAATTATTATCAAAGTCGGTTGACTTTAAAGCAATGCGAGCTTCTGCGGAAACTGTAAGCTCTTGGATTGTCATTGTGTAAATGATGTCATTGCGTAAAAGATAGGTATTCAGCTTCAACTGAATTCTGTATGTACTTTGTGTTTGAGTCGATGTTAAATGGTCTCACTTAATGAGCATACCGATAACTATGGTTTTTGAATTCATTTTTGACCACATGGTTAAAAATGGAGTAAAAAGGTTGAAGAAAAAACTGAATCACAAGGTGGTTAGGGTGATTCATAGGGCAATAAAAAAGGTGAGAATAAACCGTAAGACGGGGCTGAAGGGTCGAGTGAACAGACTACTGATAAAGGGAGTAATTGGGGATGGAACAGGAAGGA
>BQNB010129073.1:5876-16499 GCA_026074375.1 Tanacetum coccineum
AGAGAGTGACGGCGAGCTCAAAAAAATTCCAAGCTAAATATAACTTTGATCATCATACTTGTTTCATTTTCATCACTGTAAAAAAGAGAAAAAAATCAAATTATCATAAAACTAGAAAACTAAACTAATGAGTAATGGGAAACCAAATGAAGCAAGTTACATTATTTAAACATGTACTCATTGAAACATGGATCGCAAAAGATGGTGCTGAATGCAAGTCTAAGGTTGCTGATTGCTACATATGTTCAAGTCGTTACATATTATTGCGAATTTCGTTATTTGCATAAATGAAATAGGAGCCCGATTCTTGTACTTCATTAGTTCATTATGCAGATTAACGATAACTTAATACAAATAAAAGGCTAAACGAGACAAGAACAAACACAATTCCTTAAGAAGTTAGTACTTGTTTCTGTAGCCCACTAAGTATATAATTACCCAACATATACATGATCTTATTCTCGTCTAATTAACCTTTATGCTTTACAGAGCTATACAACAATCTACTAATCTACACTAGAGCCGATCCTATGATATGTAACTTACTAGTTTTGCTTGAACCGTTAAGCGTTCCAACCACGACAGCCATGCCTATTCTCAAACACAAAAAAACCAAGTAGATACCGATAAGTCCCCCCCCCCGAACAACTTGCTAGGTTGCATTTGGTTTCTAGGCAACACGACTAGTGCCCAAAGAAGCCCGCTCATAATAAATCCCAAATTACAGAAGAGTCCACTATCACAAGTTACTTTGTAATGTTTTTTTATAGAAGAACAAGTATATATACTGAAACAAGTAGATCGGGAGATAAGAAGCAAATGTTTCTTCCAGGTTACTCGCATTACTCTCCAAATCTTCCCCCAATCTTCTCCCTTCAGTTGTCTCTCTGGTTGAGAATGATTGTTTGCGAGTGAAACCATCTCTTAATAAACACACTATTAGAGAATTGTGTTTTCTTGCAGAGGGTTTAATTATGCCTGATGTGGGTTTTGTTGTACCTGCACAAAATTTAAGGATTGTGGCTGTGCTAGTTTCACTGATAGCTTCAACGACACCTTCCTTGAACTTAGTGCTCCAATCAAGAAGCTTCGACACATCATCACCGACATGTTTACTTATCTCTATAGTTGTTACGCGTACAAGGTCTAAAGACTCTTGTTAACATAGCAGTTGTTACTAACATAACAGTTTTATGTTCAGACAAGTAACAATTCACGTGTCAGTAGTCTAGTCATAAAAAATTTAAATAGTACCATACCCTTGTTATGGATTGACCGTATGAAGCTTCTGTAAAAGATCCCACACTTCTTTATTTGTCCAGTGTATGCGCAATTCACGGAATTGAACTTCCAGCAAGAATGTTTTATTAGGCAGAGGCTTGTGCTTTCTTTTGGACATCTAAACCACAAGAGCTTGTCCAGTATCACAATAATGAATTTGAGTACAATAAAAAAATAAACACAATTGAATACATGCCTTTGTCTCTCCTTATTATTTCCGACACCACCAGTCTTCATAGTGTTGTCATCACTCATCCATATGTTATCCATAGAGCTTTTTGTGAACTAAAGGTCTTGTGTGAACGCAATTCCAGAAACTAAACAAATAAATGAAAGAAAAAAAAGATAAATATAATGATACATGAGAATTATAAAGCCTGCGCGTTTTCGTGGGTGTACAAGCATATAAGAACAAATAAACATAGAGGAAGGGAAGGCAAAATCAACATCTGTGATGTAACACCCCCATTTTGACAAATATAGCAGCGGAAGCTAATCTGGGGTATTACTTCATAGTACAATAGTCATAATCATAGAAAACGACTCAAAAAAGACGTTTTGGAAAAATTTAGTTATCATTCATTTATTCATCAGAGTTTTACAAAAGGAGGTCCCAAAATCTAGAGGAAAACATAAAGTTAAATGATAATAGTTTAGCCATCTTCAGTCCATGCCACTCTGTGCCATAAATTAATTTAGTTACCTGAAATAAACTTGCTAAAAAGAGTCAACACAAAAGGTTGAGTGAAATTCATAGGTTTATGATAAACGGTTTGAATATAAGTCATAGTGTAATAATTGTACGAGCACAATTATTATAGAAAACAGTATTAATAGTGTTTATTATTGTATCTAAGCTCATGGCACACAAACTGACTAGTGTATATATATACCCAAATTGCTGTGATATATATATATATATATATATATATATATATATATATATATATATATATATATATATATATAGAGAGAGAGAGAGAGAGAGAAAGAGATAATGGCCATATACCTATGCGATTCAAATATAGTGCCTTTGGTTACCTCTCCGGCTAACACATACGGGATTCGTCAATCCTAATAGATCTATCCACAATATTCGCGTTCATGCACGAGTGATTAATGGTCCATGATAATGAGGGTCTTTTGGCATAAGTGACTTAGATCACAAGCAATAATATGATAGCATATATTTAGAAAACACTTGTATTCATAGTTTATAGCATGTATCCCCCTCACGGATTTATGAAAACATTCAAGCGATTTAAAAGTGAGGCTATGAACTCACTAAGTCTTTAAAAAGTAATCACATTGTTATAAAATAAACGAATGTGTAAAAGAGTTTGTAAACAAGCATGTATCTCCCCCAAAGAGTTTATAAAACAAGTAGAAAAATGGGCTATGAACTTTACCTTAACAGATAGTACAGAAAATCTGATTGATGACAAAAGTATATGAAATGATAGTAACGGCTTCGTCACGCAACCTGAGTTAATATGTCGAGTCTTAGTTTGATTATTTTGTTTTAAAACTTTATAAAGTATAATATATACCTTTGATTGAATTATTATGGAATATTGTATCACCGTTTGGGTCATCATAATTTAGAGGTCATTGAGTAAACGTTTGAAAAGCTAGGGCACTTTAAATCGTAAACCCAACAACTCAGTCAGAACGTGATACCAAGATGAAATCCCTTAATATGAAGCTCCCTAGTATTGTGATACGATATAGATTCGGGACAGTATTTTTATAAAGCACATCGATGATGAATTTTATAATAGTTATAACATAATCGGTTTTAAGCGTTTTGCTCTATAACTGGAAATGATAAGCACGTCAAGCGTTAGTTAAAGTTATGTCTTATAAGGTTTTCAACACATTTTCTACACTTTTTCAAAATGTTACATTTTAGACCTTTAAGAATGAAAAATGGCAAAATATACCCTTGGAGTTTTCACTTTTACAAGTTTGGTCCTTCTAGTTTAAAAGATGTACAAAGTAAACCTTGTATTTTGGAAAGTGACATAATAGACCCCTATAGTTATAAGTTTGATAAAATGACATTTTCAGTCCCTTTAGTTATAAGTTTCTAAAAGTTACGATATATACCCTTTTGCATGAAAAATGTATCGTTTTTAGTCCTAAATCCATAATAATGATATTTTTCAATATGAAAAGAAATTTGCAGGTTATAGCTTATTAATATAAGCTAAAATATAAAAGTTTAACATAACAAAAGTTCAAAATAACGAGAAGAATAATAAGACATTAGTTGCACTAATGCCTATATTATCAGTCGAGGATCTTTGTTATTACATTCCTATGATAATAAGTGTTTCAAAGGTATGAGGCAAGTATTCAGAATTTAATATAATAGAACTAATAGAATTGATAAATGAAGTCGAGTTTTGATATCATCAGATAACAAGGTGTAACAGAATCACACTTTATTAATTCATGGATAACTTTATCTTACATATCTTACATTATCAAAACTTTAAGAGTGTTGATACTTATGCCACGTGTCTCGTGGTGGGATTCTAGATAAAAGTAATAGATGACAAGGATAATAGCTTAGTATTTAGACTTATGAAGTGTGTTTCAGAAGATCCTTCACATAATTGGTGGCAACTTGAATATCCTCGGGAGTTGTTTCTAGGGTAGATTTCCTAAATTGAACAGAAGCAAGCTTGTCTCTAAGTGTGCTTTCATGTGGCCCTGTTGTTTGCTTTTGAGCATTGATTTGCATAATATCCTTTTTCTCCACAGGCATTACAAGTTACAAATACTAGTTGTAGGTTGTTTTCAGTAGCCGGTCTTTTGGTTCTACAGTTCTTGGTCAGATGACCTATCTTGTTGGAAGTTCGACACTTGACAATGCAAGGTCTTATGTGATGCAGGGTGCATCTTGTACACAAGGGACAGTTTGCAGTATACCCATTGTTGGCAGTATAAGCTCTGAAGGTTTCTTGTCTTTTATTCTGCTGTTGGTGGTAATCATTGTTATGGTTGTTATTGTTGCGGTTATCTTGATAGTTGTTGTGGTTGTGATTGTTGGAGTGGTTATTGTTGTTGAGATTATTCGGTTAGTTGTTGTTGTCATGATTATTGGGGTAGTTGTTGTTGTCGGTGGTATTTCTTCCATCATCAAACTTTCATTTGTGACCATTAGTTTCTTGCACAGAATTGTGTTTTATTACATGATCCATTAACCTTTGGGCTATGTTAATGGCTTCCTTTAAAGTTTGAGGCTTTGAAGCGGTAACATTTCCTTTAATACTCCTGGGTAATCCCCCGATGAAGACTTCCACGAGTTTCTCAGAATTTGGAACCATATTTGGACATAAGACTGCTAATTCTTGGAATCTTCTAACGTAAATCTTGAGATCATCTCCTTTCACAACCAAGTTGTAAAATTCGTCTTCCATTTTATTGACTTCAATTCGAGGGCAATACTTATTGGTTAAGAGTCTTTTTAATTTGGTCCAGGTGATCATGTTGGCTTGTTCTATCCCAATAGGTTGGGCGTATGCATTCCACCAGGATAAGGCATCATCGGTTAGAGTACCAGTAGCAAATGTCACTCTGTCTTCCTCGGCACACTTGCTCTGAGAAAATACTGATTTAGTTCGTTCAAACCAGTGGATGAGTCCAAGAGCTCCTTCCGTACCATTGAAGTAGAAAGGTTGACAGTTTATGAACTCTTTGTAGTTTCCTCTTTTTGCTACAAGAATTTCTCTAGGTTTAGTGTTCCTATTGGAATTATCGGCATTTGCCATGGCAGCAGCTTGTGCTTCCAGAGCGGCAGCAATACCATCAGTAATCAGTTGCCGGATGGCAGCCTGAATCATAGTTGGTGCTGCAGATGTTGATGTTCTCTTAGGAGGCATCTATGAACATATACAAGATAACATAGAATTTAGAATCCATAAAATGATATAGTCATATCACAAGTGAAGGTATTATAAAAAGATTTGTGATCATTCTCGGATATTGCAGGCTATAACAGAAAATTTTAGAATTTAAAACTTCAAGAGATAGATACGGAGATAATGGAATAAGTGATCTAATAGGAGACTTAGTGTCTTTAGGTGATGAAATCTCCTTGGGATAGTTAGGGAAAAAAAAAGTTTCCCGATGAGGCTGGGAAATAGTTCAAAATGTTCGTAGAGGAAAAAGCATCTTCAATATCAGAATCAGAGGGGACGATAGTAGAGTGAGGGGACGAAGACATGATTGTAACAATCCAATAGTAAATAACATAAGTTTATATAATAGTATAATAGTTATGTATTTTTACATACTATTCGGGAAAAGAAATAGTATCTTTACTATAGAGGAAATGCAGTGGCACGGAGGACATTGATGGCAAAAGAAAAGTAGTTATAGTTATGGTTTTGATAACTTTAACTATGGCGCTGATACCAATCTGTAACACCCCTATTTTGACAAATATAGCAGCGGAAGCTAATCTAGAGTAATACTTCATATTACAACAGTCATAATCATACAAAATGACTCAAAAGAGACGTTTTAGAAAAATTTAGTTATCATTCATTTATTCATCGGAGTTTTACAAAAGGAGGTCCCAAAATATACAAGAAAACATAAAGTTGAATGATAATAGTTTAGCCATCTTCATTCCATGCCACTCCGTGCCATAAATTGCTTTAGTTACCTGAGATAAACATGCTAAAAAGAGTCAACACAAAGGTTGAGTAAAATTCATAGGTTTAAGATAAACAGTTTGAATATAAGCCATAGTGTAATAATTGTACGAGCACAATTATTATAGAAAACAATATTAATAGTGTTCATTATTGCATCTAAGCTCATGGCACACAAACTGAATCGTGTATATATATACCCAAATTGCTGTGATATATATATAGAGAGATAATGGCCCCCGGTGTAGGTAATTTCCATATACCTATGAGATTCAAATATAGTGCGTTTGGTTACCTATCCGGCTAACACAAACGGGATTCGTCAATCCTGATAGATCTATCCATAATATTCGGGTTCACTCGCAAGTGATTAATGGTCTATGATAATGAGGGTCTTTTGGCATAAGTGACGTAGAACGCAAGCAATAATATGATAGCATATATTTAGAAAACACTTGTATTCACAGTTTATAGCATGTATCCCCCTCACGGATTTATGAAAACATTCAAGCGATTTAAAAGTGAGGCTATGAACTCACTAAGTCTTTAAAAAGTAATCACATTGTTATAAAATAAACGAGTGTGTAAAAGAGTTTGTAAACAAGCATGTATCTCCCCCAAAGAGTTTATAAAACAAGTAGAAAAATGGGCTATGAACTTTACCTTAACAGATAGTACAGAAAATCTGATTGATGGCAAAAGTATATGAAATGATAGTAACGGCTTCGTCACGCAACCTGAGTTAATATGTCGAGTCTTAGTTTGATTATTTTGTTTTAAAACTTTATAAAGTATAATATATACCTTTGATTGAATTATTATGGAATATTGTATCACCGTTTGAGTCATCATAATTTAGAGGTCATTGAGTAAACGTTTGAAAAGCTAGGGCACTTTAAATCGTAAACCCAACAACTCAGTCAGAACGTGATACCAAGATGAAACCCCTTAATATGAAGCTCCCTAGTATTGTGATACGATATAGATTCGGGACAGTATTTTTATAAAGCACATCGATGATGAATTTTATAATAGTTATAACATAATCGGTTTTAAGCGTTTTTTTTGCTCATAAGGGAAATGATAAGACACTCAAGCGGTTAATTAAAGTTATGTCTTATAAGGTTTTGAACACATTTCTATACTTTTTCAAAATGTTAAATTTTAGACCCTTAAGAATGAAAATGGCAAAATATACCCTTGGAGTTTTCACTTTTACAAGTTTGGTCCTTCTAGTTTAAAAGATGTAAAAAGTAAACCTTGTATTTTGGAAAGTGACATAATAGACCCCTATAGTTATAACTTTGATTAAATGACATTTTCAGTCCCTTTAGTTATAAGTTTTAGAATGTTACGATATATACCCTTTTGCATGAAAAATGTATCGTTTTTTGTCCAAAATCCATAATAATGATATTTTTCAATATGAAAAGTAATTTGCAGGTTATTGCATATTAATAGAAGTAATATATGAAGTTTAACTTAACTCAAAAGTTCTAAAATAACGATTCGTTATAGCTAGAAATCAAAACGGGTCCGAATTAGAAGTTTTAAATGAAAACGCAGGGTTTTAAGTTTTAAATTCTTTCAAGACTTAATAATAGTACTTATTAATGTTAGATAAGCTTAATCTAGGATTGGATTATACATTGTTTACATGTTTGCTTATAGATATTAAGCAAAAAAACATGAAATTAAGGTTTCATGAGCTTGGTTTGGATCAAAAAGGTAAAACATATATGTTTTTGAGTTCAAAGCTTTTAAAAACAGAATGTGAGCTTATGGAACTTGGTTTTGAGCTTATAGCTTGGAAACGGGTCGAAATGGGGACTTTTAGCTTCTTACGGCCATTAGAATAACACTTGGTTTCTTCACTTGTATTCTGCTCTTGGGACTTCTTAGGACTTCTCTTGATGTTCTTGATCAGACATTGGACTCCATTGATGGTTAGAAAGAAAGAATTGAGGTGTGAGTTGAAATGAAAGGGTTTTACCCCTTTATATAGGTGCGAACCACCTTGGAGGCCAAGAAAACTTAGTGGTTAAGGCTTGGAGCTGGAGTATATGATTCATGGAAGCTACAAGGTGATGTGGAAGATCTATGGGATGAGTTAGCAAAGCTAGGACTAGGTTTGAGGTGTTGTTTTGCTCTTGTGGTGCCGCGGCTTAACTTGGTGCCCAAGGAAGTCATGTGGCCTCTTGGTAGCCAAGTAGGGAGATTAAGGTGCTTGTGTGCTGCTTAGAGATGAAGTGGTGAGTCATGGAGGTGTGTGGTTGCTTGGTTGGTTTTCAAATGGGTCATTTTGGAGGGAAAAAGGTAATCGGGTAGATTAGGGCTCGTTTAGGGTTTTTAAGGTTTTTCTTCGAGCTAGGGTTAGGGTTTAAGGTAGATTAAGGTTTAGGATTAGTGTTAGGATTATAGTTTAGTGTTTAGGATTAGTGGTTAGGGCTTGGTTTTAAGTTTTAGGGCTTAATTTTAGGTTTAAGGTCAAATTAGGGTTTAGGGTTTCGTTTTAGGTTTTAAGGTTTTTAAAATATGTATGAGAGCTTAGGAGTAGAGTAATTAGGGTTTACATGTTGTATATTGAGTGTAGTAGCTTGTACAAAAGTGGTGGTAAAGAAACTAGAATGAAAACGATGGTAAAACGGCTATTTTGAATGTTATGCTTAATGACTTATACATTGTGTCTTAAAAGGCTTGTACTTTATTTTGGAGGGAATTTATATTTCAAATGGGATGTTATATTACTTGTACACATGATTTGAATACTTGTACATTGGTTTTATATGTATACATTACATATAGTTAGGGTTTAGAGGTAAACGTTTAAAGTTTAAAGCCTGTTTTGATATAACGTTGTAAATGGTACGTTAAATGGATAATATACTTGGTAATAATTATGTTAAGATATAGACTTGACATATTAGGATGTTAATAGATATAGATGGCATAAGAAGGTTGTGCGGACTTGTTTAGTTTGCTATGCAAACAATGTTATATAATAGAATGTAATAAAGCAAAAAATTTGTCCGTACAAATGTGATCATAATAAAATAGGTTGATTTTGTTTTGATGAAAATTTTGGGTTGTTATATGTGACGTCTTTAGGATGTTAATTAACCACTAATTGGGGACATATTATTTGTTTCATTTCCATGCTTAAAATACTTCTCCTATCCTAATTTGCGGATATTTTAACACCCCCGCCACGACATAGGAACAAGAGATCACAAATAATGACAAAGCAACTAAACCTGAAGGACCAATCTTATTAATACGTTCGAAAATAAGCAAAGTTCAACCATAAACCAAAAACAGAGTCTACAAGGTCCAAGCTCTGACATTATTTAATACTAGGTCCAAAAATAAGATCTCCAAGTGCATAGTTTCTAAGGTCCAGCTAGCTCTCATCACACATCCCCATTAACCCTTTGCCACGGAAGAAAAGAAAATGCAACTGGGCTAATTGCACAGTGCGCGGATATAGATAGCAAATAACAATAGCCATAATATATAAGAGTGAAGAAAGAAAAATACCAAGTGATAGTGTTCACCTGTTCAATATGTTTAATAAGCATATATAAGTCATAACAAACATCACACGCTTTAGGCCATCTGCTAAACTCCACTAAGAAATGGGTAAAATATTAATATCTAATAACATCCTTGTAGTTTACTTACCTCTATAGTTGTTATGCCTACAAGGTCTAAAGACTCATAGTAACATAGCAATTGTTACTAACGTAACAATTTTATGTTCAGACAAATAACAATTCACGTGTCTATTCGTAAATAATTTAAATAGTGACATACCCGTCTTCTGGATTGACAGCATAAAGCTTCTGTAAAAGATCCTACACTTCTTTATTTGTCCCTTGTATGCGCAATTCACAGAATTGAAGTTCCAGCAAGAGTGTTTTATTAGGCTTAGGCTTGTGCTTTTCTTTTGGACATCTATACCAAGAGAGCTTGTCCAGTATGATCACACCAATAACTTTGAGTACAATAAACAAAGAGTTAATTTCATAAATGGTCCCTGGGGTCAACCGGGTTTAACGAAAATGGTCCCTAAACTTTTTTTTTATCGGATCCTCTCCCTGTGGTTTTGACCTATATCGGGTTTGGTCCCTTCACCAACTTTTTTGTTAGTTTGATTGTTAAATGCAAGTTTGAAGACGTGAAATGACAAAATTACCCTCAAATTATTACTATTATTTATTTTTATTAATATAATAATAATAATAATAAATAATAATAATAATTAAAATTAATAAATAACAATAAAAAATAATAATGAATAATAATAAATAATAATAATAATAATAATATTTATTAATTATAATAATAATAATAAATACAATTTATGCAATTAACTTTTTTTATAAAAAAATATATTCATTGTCTTTGTTATGATTCGTATTTCTCACAAAAACAAATTTCAAACCCCCATTATTAATTATGTTATTCGACAGGTTAGTCTGGCCATCTTATAAAAATTCTGGCTTCCACACTAATAATCTGGCATCATGCCTACAAATACTCAATACCTTACAAAAGAAATTCTAAAACCCAGTCTACAACAACAAGCACTATTCTATGAAATTCAAAGTTAGAGGCCCAATCCAAAGAGCTCCATCTCCTTTCTTTTCTTCACAAAAATTCAGATCCAACATTA